>WJFB01000665.1:0-51716 GCA_009870185.1 Pygmarrhopalites habei | reverse complement strand
TTGTCTAGATTCTTTGCATGATAAGCGAGAAGAACATTTTCTGGGAACATTGCCGCAATGTTCCCAGTTTTATGTTCCCATCCAAGTTTTCCAAGAATAACCCTGTACACACATACACATTGCACATACGGCTGTACAATACCCCGCCCGCCGCCACGCCTAGGTTGATTTCAAGCGATGAGAGAATTAGTTGAGTAAGACATGTGACCAAAAAGTGGGACTATGTCCCACACTGTGTTCCAACCAATGTCAAAAATGATTTCTCCAGGTGCCAATTTCACTGGAAGTTTCTTGTCGCTCTCTCCGCTTTTCACTTTCTCGCGAAGGAAAACCCCTCCACACACACACATCCTCTCTCTTTCTCTCTCAAAACACTCCAAGGTGAGTAAGTCGAAGTGGATGTATTTTTTATGAGATGAGTGCTGCCTAATGGCATTCAGCTTAAACTATGCATTACTATTGAACACACACAGACTCAGAGAGAGAGAGAGAAAGGTTGGAGGAGAACGGGAGTCGTGTCCTGGATGCTTCAATTCAATGGATAGTTAAATATGCATGTTACCCTGGCTTGTTATCCCAAAAACTGGGATAAGAGAGGGGGAAAAAGAGAGAGGAATTCTACATACACACACAATCGTCTCGACTTGAGTCCATGGCAGAGAGAGAGAAGTATACGTACATAATTAGGCATTCAATAGATTAGATGGGGAGAGGAAGAGGGGGAGGGGAGGAGAAGAGAGAATTAGATTTTAAGTATGTATATTTGTGGGGTAGTTGAAGGTAAAAGAAGGTGATAGAAAGAAGTAAAGTATTGGAGAGGATGGGAGAGAATAAAGTGAAGGAGAGAGATTAGACCAGTATGATATCAATCATTGATGTCTTCTAGTGGGAATTTGTGTAGCACACCGATCAGCCGAATTAAACAATCCTATTCACACAGTTTGCCCTCTGCCTCAAGAACCCGGCTAATTCGTTCAGCCTCCACAAATTGACCGTGATGAATGATGAAACACGGCTCAATCTGACATCCACTCTCCCCCCTCTTCTCGCTTTCTCTCTTTAGGAATTCTCGTACCCTCACACACACACACACACACACACTGTACATGGTGAAGCTAAGAGGAAGTAGAAACTTTTGCACAAGACGACTCTCTCTCCCATTCAACTTGCCATCCATCCAGCACTTCAGACTTCAATCTGTGCCCTGCACGTGAAAATGGTCTTGTAGAGCAGTCCTATAGATTTCCCACTAAACCAACTTTAATCACTACCTATCTAACTTGTACTTCTTTCTACAAATTTTCGCCAGAAATCAAGACAAATAAAGAGACAAAGCATTTCTTTTATTATTATTTTTGTCTCTCTTCCTCTCACACCTACACACACGTTTCTCTCTCTTGCTCTCTTCGTCTCCGATGGAAAGTGTATTTCCATCTTCATGCATGGACAACGACACACACGCCTTTTCTCTCCCTTTAGGTATTAGTTCCTTGGTCTAGATATTTAAATAACTGTACAAATTATTTACACAGTTAGCAGTGGATTTAGAAAAAAATAATTTAAAAAATTTTAATCCCTCTGATTCTGATTCATTGTTACTGTGAGGATCATGCATTGTTAAAATATTTTCAACTTTACAATCATAATTTCACTTCCGGGGCGTGTATTACACACACACACAACACGACAATGACACACACAACTGTTTTACGTGTGTGTGTGTGGTTGTATAGAGTCACACTGTAATCAAGAAAATCAGCACAGCATGTCACGGCTTGGTCTCTGATATTTCATTTAAAAATTGTTTTGTGGGATTGTGGGCTGAGGGAAGGGATTATTAGATTAAATTAGACATTTTAGGGAAGTTTATTATTAAGTATTTTGACTCGTGTGTGTACTGTGTAGTTGTATAGTGTGTACTTGTGTTTGATGTGTGTGTGTCATCCTGGGTATAATTAGAGGGAGTATGAATTTTTAATGTTGAAAGTTGATGGAGATGAATGTGAGGAGAATTGTGAATGACGATATGAATTAGGAGACATGATGATGATGAGATGAGACAGAGAGAAGAATTGAATTGACTATGGCACAACCGAATAGACACTCTCTTTCTCTCTTTCCCTCTCTCTTACCTTATGATGGATGGTGGTATATCATTGACACTTCATGTAGAAAAATGGAGGAAATCAGTGTTGGGAAGATGAATGGGGGATGCTCAATTATTCAATGAAAAGTCAAAGAATGAGCAATAATATCTGTGTAGAATATACAGCCATCAAATAGAGTGTGGGATTGTCTCTTCCTCCTCCACACACTGTAGTCGTACACACACACACACTGTAGTGTAGTCTAGTGTATGATCCCTCAGCCTGATAATACTTTCCTATCAAAGCGAGAAGAAGGGGGAATAGAAATAGACCCTTCATTGTGTATGTGAGAGAGAGGGAGAGAGGAAGAGGGAGAAAGACAAGGGAAGCACTTTATACATCACAAGTTGGGCTCAGATTAGACGTAACATCCTTCGCAATAAATTTGCTCTTCTGTCTTGAGCTCATTGTCAGATTCTGATATCAAAGACAAGAGATAGACGGAGTCTTTCCATACTCACACACATACACATACACACACGCATAGACACACATACAAGGGCCAATATACGGGTGGGTAGATAGCCAATGGGAAAAAAAGTCGGTGCCATAACCATATTTCAAGGGAGGGGGGGAAGGGAGAGGGGGGAATGGAGGGGAGGGAGAAAATGGAGAGAATTTCCAATGTATCGGGTGTTTTGCTTGGATATTATCATGAAAATCATGCTCTCCTCGTCTTATAACAGTGTTGTAAGGGATTATTTTTAAATTGGTGAATTGAATGCATTCGTCTCTGGGCTGTAAAGTGCCCCAAGTAGAGAGAGAGAGGACGTCGGCAATAGGAGCAATGGTGGTAGAGCAGTAGACCGTATAATTGGATATCTATCCATATGTACACACACACGCTTCCTCTCACATATATTTGTGCGTATGTGGATGTGTGTATGTGTGTGTGGAGGAAACCCATCATTGCTGTGCAGAAAGAAAAGGAGAGAGAGTTTGATCAAATCCGACAAAACTACCGACCTTACACTCCTCTTTCTCTCTCTGCGTGTCTGTATATTTACTTGCTATTAACTTGTATAAATGTTTTGGACTGTATATAGTGTACCCCTCTCTCTCTTTTCTGTCTCTCTCTATCACTCTCTCGTCAACGACAACTTACAACTTACTCTCTCTCCCCCTCCCTCATCTACAATAACAATGTATGGTAGTCATTTAAGTCCTCTGTCAAATAATATTGTTCTCCCTCTCTCTCGCTCTCTTCTATTCGCATTGTGTAGAGAGAGGTACTTAGATTGTGTAACATGTTGAAACTTTTTTTGGAAGGATATGTAGTCGACAGTATTATATTTAGAACGATTGTCTCTTGTCCTCAGCACCCACCCATTCTCTCTCTCTCTCGTGTGTGTGTGATGTGATGTGTGTTATAGGCTGTGTGTGTGAGTGTTAGACTGGATATCTGTACTATATGCTGGGAGGGGGATGGTTTTAAAAGTCCGTCAGTTTATTGGAAAATTCGGGTTGTGACAAGTGTGATCCCTTCCCTCTCTTCTCGTATTAGATGGGTTGACTGCATTTTCACGGTAGTCCAACTACCAAACTGACTTTGTATTCCCTTGCAACTATCCGAGAAAGAGGGAGAAAGGAGAAAAGAGAAAGAAGGGGGAGGAGAGAGGGAGAGAGCTGTGAATTCAACTATTTATCGAACACACACTCAAATTGTATGCGAAGACCATAAATTCCGTAAGGATTTTCCTCTTCCCTCTCTTTACCTTCCAATTAGACACACACACACACACACCCGCACACACGTTCACAATCTCAGACACCAGATTTCGAAATCCGAAGTCAAAAGAGCGGAGCCGAGATAAATCCCTTCTGAAGGAGAGAGTGGAATTTTTTTGTACATAAGAGTCAAATTGAGACCATTGAATTTTGATTAATTAATACCATAATTATTTGGATGCTTCCTGCTCACAGAGAAAGTAAATATTGAGTGGATTGTCTTAGCAGAGAAAGTTCACATGAAATTAATAATGTAAATAAGAAGAGTGAAAGAAGGGAAAGGGGAAGACGTATGAAGCATTAGCACTCCCAATCCCTAATTACGGAGCCAACATAATGTGAAGCCCATGAGCCAACTATTTAAAGAGGTTCTCTCTCTCCCTTTCTCTCCTGTACGTCTTCTCAATCCGTATGTGCTCCTCTTCCGATGTGTGTGTGTCGTAATGGGAAAGTCATCCTCCTTGACTCTGCAAGAGAGAAAGAAGAGGAGGAGAGAAACGGGAGATGGTATTTTGCAAATAGAATTTTCGCATTTGTTGAAGACTTAGCAACGTAATGGAAAATATCGATTGATTCTCGTCTGAGACTCGGTGTAAATCTGCAAAACGATGCGGGGAAGGGGGAAATTGAAAGGAGAAAGCCAAGAGAAATGAGATTGGTCCAGCTCCACTCTACAATCTCTAGCTTTCCCTCTTCTTTTCTCTCTCTTTACACTTTTATACCATCACACACTATACTTCCCTCTCCACATCACACACACATCTTCCATGTTCCCCACTACTCCCTCCACAATACAATACAGTTGTACATACGCAGTACACACACACACTCTCTCTATGTCTAGTGTGTGTGCTGTTTCACTATTAGAAGTAAGCGGAACTAAAAGGATTGAGAAGTCTTCCCCCATTTTCTCCAGCCAAAAACTGTGCGCAACTCTACACACTATATCCACGGAGAAAGAGAGAGACAACAACAAGCTGGAGTCTGTCAAGGCATTCTACCCTCCCCTCTCCAACACACACACACAGCATACTGTACCTGGAGCGTACAAAGTGTATAAATCCTGGAGAAGAGAAAGAAGAAGGAGGGAGGAGGAGAAAGGAAGACGAGGTTTTTTAGACAAGTTTCTTCTCATCCCCGGGTAGTCGTGAATACAAACAGCTTTACACATATTATGTGTAATATATGGCTCACCCAGAAAATGGTTCAGTTCAAAGGCCATGCGAGCGGTAACCCAACAATTTGCTATTTCCCTATGTAAATTCCCTTTCTCTCTCCATCTGTATAATATTGTACATTACCGTGGAACCATTTAGATCCCGTCCCCACAACAAAGACTATAGAATGTGAGAAGAGTAGAAGAGACTGATTAGTTAAAGAGGCCCTCGCAATTCACCCTCCACGACGAAAGTGTGTGTGCGTGTAAGAGGGAGAAAGAGAGTCTAGCATTATGATCATTTCCATAAGTGAGGCGAGTGGGGGCTGTCCCATGTTCAGTCCATTACACGTTCAATATTCATCAAATTTCACAACTATCTCTTCTCCAAATGTGATATAAAGCCAAATGATATGCGGACAGATGCATTGAGTGTCTCAAAGGATTCCATGAAAATTAGCTTTCTGTCTTTTCACAGACTTATCTCTCTCTCTCACACACACAAAGGTGTATACACAGAGGTTGACTCTCTCTCTCTCTTCATATTTTATGAAGGATGATGAAGGTGGCTATATGGTGTGCACTTGTTTGTGTGTGTGTGGTTGATATAATTTTTTCTGTGTAATATTGGAGACACACACACACACACACACAGGGAATATGAGGGCAGGATGATGAGAACAGACTGCAGAAAAAGAGATGAGATGCATTATTCTCAGCATCTCCCCCATCCATCCTTTGTATAATGTATACTCTCTTTAATAATATGTTAGCGTAATGAATGGTCCTGCTATTTCCTAAATGGTAAATGGAGACGCCTCTTGAAATTAACTTTTTTTTTTCTCCCTCTCTCTCCCTCTTTCTTCTCTTCTCTCTTTCCAAAAAAATATTGCAAATTGTTAGCATAACCCTTCCTCTCTCTCTGTTTTTTTGTTAGAGACTCTGAAAGTGGATAGAGACTCCATTATATATTTCTTGCTCAAGCGAGTGTCTTCCTCACAATTCCCCCCCCCCCCCATTTCATCCTCCCAATTTTCTCCTCCTCCTCCTCTTCTGCCTCTCTCCAACGCAACCTTTATCATTCCATTATCAAATCAACATTTAATTTTTCTTTAATACTAACTTACGACCTGTTCTCGCTCGTCCTCTTCTTCTACAGTAATGTTAATGTACTGTATACATAGTCGTGTCTACTTTTTTGACAAGGTGAAAGAACATTGTCGTTCTCCCTCTCTCCAAATCATTATTATTTACAAGGAAAAAATAAGTGTGGTCATGTACAACATACGCTTTGTGTGTACTTGATGGTGTATGGAAAATTGAAAAATAAATTACTTTGCTTGGTCAACCACACAAGCTATGTATGTAGTCTAATGTAAAAAAGTCATAGACAGTAGAAAAATCTATTGAAAAATCCATTCTGCAATTTTAAATTCATGTTTTCATAATTGTGTGCTCCAAATTTCGGAATCTCATCCAAATTATCACGAATGAGAAAATTGAGATGTGAAGGGCACGTTCACAAATACACATTTAATGTTGCCGTTGTTGTTGTTGTTCTCTCTGCGATGTAATAAGGCTGTCACCGCAATGTACTTTGTATTATTATTTGTATACTGGTTTTCCGTCATAAAAAATTAGTCATTTAATTCCGCTATTTACTCCCTGCGAGAAGGAGAGAGAGAGAGAGGGAGAGAGAATGTAATCATAAAATTGGTTTACTTTATTCAGGTTCAGTTATGTTTGCCTCACGTCATTTTTTTTACGATTAACCTCCGCCTGTCATGATCGCAAAGGATTTTTGTAGCATAGGAACTTCTTTGCTGTGTTATGAAGATTCCAACTTTTTTGAGTGGACTCCACTTCTCCTCTCTTCTCCTCATACATGTTTAATTGAAACATTTGAGGGGTATCTGCGTATACAAAGTGTCAAAATAAAGATTGTGTGTGTGTGTGTGGGATGATATTGTGTAGTCTGCTATTTCTTGTCTTGTCTTTTGGCGCCGCCTGCTTGCTCTGTAGACAGCAAGAAGAATTACAGATGAGATAAAGTGAAAACAGAAGGTTTTGACTTTTTTCCTCCCCTCTCCCTCTTCCCTCTCTCCTCTCCCTTCATATTGTTTTTGTGTGTGGTTTCTCTTTAAAAACCACAGTGTCTATTTCAAATGTACATTTCTGACAAAACACATTCGGGTTGGTGTAGACACCCACCAACACAAACAGAGAGAGAGAAGAGAGTAGTGTATGACCGTCCTTGTTGTTGTTGTAAAGTTTTTTGAATCGTCTGCGGACAGGAAATAAGACAAGATTCTTTTTGACAATGCCAGTGTTGGAAGAAGAGGGGGACTGAGACTATAGACAAGCTGCTTTCATCTTCATCTCTTTTTGAAGGAGCGTCTTCTGTCTCCGCCACATTTTACATTTTCATCTCTCACTCCTCGGAGGAGGAGGAGGGAGAATTTTCTGAAAGGAATGAAAAAAGCAGGAGCATTTCCAATTCAACAACTTTTTGGATTCTACAGTACACACACACACACACGCACTCTCCTTGTGTGTGTGTCTAATCTAATCTCTTTGTATTAGTCGCCTTCCCCCTCAAAACCGTTAATATAACAAGGGTACTGTTTAGTTTTTTCCGCTTATTTTTATCTTCCGCCACCACCAACGATTCTCCGCTTTCTTCTTCTTATCCAGACACTTTCCTTCTCCTCCTCTTCTCTCTGACACACACACGCAATACATATACTCAATATATTTTGATATTCTTGCGACCAAAGTTAATATTAGGTGCTTTTTTTCTGTCCTCCCTCCCAATTCGGTGCCCAAGGAACATTTGGCTTCATGTTAATTTTGTCCCCCTCCAAAAAGGCATCAAAATCCCCCTTTTAAAAACACATGTATCCAAACAACACACTTGAACGTGTGTCTTTCTGCAATGTGTGTGTCATGTACACCAAGACAAAGGAGGTACACACTGACATTCGGGACAGAATAGATTATTCTATATTGCAGTTTCATTCCTGCCTTCCAAATTTATGAGAATCTTTTTTTTGAAAACGTGGTGTGTGTTTTTGTGTGGTAAAAAAAATTGAAGAAACATGTGTAAAAAATATATGAAATATTTGCCAGGGATGGATGGCTTTCTCTGTGTCTCGTCATCCCTTGTCTCATCTGGGAAAGGGAGTAATAAAAGTGAAGACATGAATAGTTCAATAAAATTGACAGAGTCCTCCACTTCCTCCATCCTGAGGTCCCCAGTTTTACTCCTGTGTGTTCCTGTGTGTGCTGCGTGTGTGTGTGTGGTGGCTTAATGGAATTTTCATTTCGTCCATCACATTTCGCCTCAGAAAAGACCTCAAAGAGGAAAATGTATAAAAATCCCGCTCCTCCTAATTTAAGATTGTGTGGTTTTCAAAATTTATATCATGTCTTCACCACACACACATTCTTTTGTGATTTTTCATTTTCTTCTCATCAAAAATTCTCCGACGACACCAGAAACTCTCTCTCCTATTTTTCTCAGAAAAATACCAGCTGCCACCCCAGACATCAGGCTAACAACCCGCAACACCTCAGTACACGTTATTAAATAAATACGGAAGCGGGAGATGAAGGCAAATCCCTTCGCTATGCAATATTGTGTGTGGTATTTTTTGTCGAACCTACAGTTCCAGTATAATCAATATTGGAAATTACTTTCTCTCTGACCTTTTTTTTACATTTATTAGACAAGTTTTTTTGAGATGAGTCGTGGCTCTCTCTTAAAAACAATTTTATACTCGTCTTCTCGTCTCCAGAGTCCAACAATGTATTCCTCTCTCTCTTTCGTCCTCTCAAAATGAGATCAATAGCTGGAGATGAGGAAGAGAAAAAAATAGGATGGGAAATGCCAACTTTTTTTAACCTCTGTAATCAAAGGAGGACGACAAGATTTTTTCCTGCTTGGAAAAATCCAAGTAAAAATGAAGGAATGTCAAAAGTACACCACACAAAAAGATGAGAAATGGAGAAGAGAGATCTAGAAAAGAGTTGAAAATTTGTGTATGGTTTTTTGAAGGAAAATTGTGTGGAGGCGGAGAGAGTTGAATTGATTACGTAAGTGTGAAAATTACAAGTCTTGGTCTTGCCGCCCTCTCATCTTGTAATCTTGTGTGAGCTGCTGGATATAAAGAGAGACAGAGTAAAGTAGACGCGGTGTGTGTGGTAGGCTTGTATTCATTGATTATGGCGTCGGTTTGTATAAATGTATTTGTGTGTGTGTGGTAAAGGACCCTTACGTAATTTAAGGGTCAGAAAGTCCGACAGTGTTTTTCCATACTTAACTTACACATTACACTATTTACCTTTATTTGTCGGAAGTTTTTTCTTACATTTTTCTACAGTTTGACTAACCAAAGCTGCCTCTGCTTCTTCTTCTTCTGCTGTTGTTTAAATGGGGATAAAAAGGACACACACATTTCTATGTAGACAATTAAAATGTCACTCAATTGGATATTTTTTACAAAACTAAATTGGACCAGGTTAATTGCCCCTGTATACTACATAGGTATGCTCATTACATTAATTGCTTATTTGTGTGCATATTTCATGAGGATACAAAAGTGCAGGTGAATAAAAATATTGGGTTTAGCGTGTAAGAGAGAGAGATGGATTTTTCCTGTGAATGGAGTTTTGAAACTCTTGAAGCCATTTGGATTTTTTCGTGAAAAATAAAAATTGACTCCTTACAGAAAGAGAGTGGAGGGAAGGGAGAGACAGGAAAATACAGTGAGTACAAAAAAAGGCTAGTTAGTTCTCATTTTGTAGAGATTCAAGTCCTGTCGTGTTGATAACGAGCAGTGTTGGCTGACAAAACCGTAAAGTGTGCATGACAAGGGAGCGTAAATCACGAGCAGTTCATAATAGTGGAGAGAATCACTTGGAGAGATAGATTCAAAAAATTATGTGTGTGTGTGGAGGGATTATTATTACAGCATACTACTTGCTCTCTTTCGTCCATATAAAATGTGTGTGTGTGAGTGAGTTGGAGAGTTTTAAATAGGAAAAGTCAGAGGCAGAAATTCTATAACATTAAATTTTATAGTTTTAGTCGCATATCCATTACAAAACGTTATTCTGAGTGTGGGGAGACAAAAAGGTTGAGAGCACACACACACACTTCAGTACATGCGTGTGTGTAAGTACAATATAAAGGGATGGCAAAGTGAGTTCAGACAACAAATTCTGTGTCGATATATTGTGTATGTGTCATTATATCTGTATTATGGCACTCTACTTTACTTCAGAGTGCTTTCCATGTATCGTCACCGGGCCGACAAACATTTGAGAGAGAGAGAGGTGGATGGCTGCTCTCTCTCAATTCCATTGAAATAATTATTATCACGCTTTGTGGAGCTATTAGTAGTAGAAGCCCCTGGAAATGATATTAAACAGGAAATCTGCATGTGAGCATTACGCTAATTTGTTTCTACCATCATTATTACTTCCACCTCCTCCACCTCCACTCCACTCCTCGCTGTCGTATGGTCACGTCACGAAATTCTTTTCCACTTGTCCTCCTCCTCCTCTGTCTCTGAACAGAGACAGACTAAAAGCAAAACCATCAAAAGTCATCCAATTCCACTGCACAATAAAAAATGACGCCCATCCACACACACACTTAAACATTGTGTGTACTCAAATTAGAATAACTGTAAGAGAGAACCTTCAACTGTGTAAGAGTATTCTTAGTGGTACATAGTGATTTCGCAGAGTAGACACAGAGAGAAAGGTAGCATTTTAAATTGAAGAAAATTGTACTATTTCATAATTATCAAAAAAATGTATTGTACTTTATAATATCTGTCGTTTAAAATTATTGTGGGATCTGTCTTTCAGTTCTGTGCTTCCTGTTTTACAGGTCTTTGATGTATGTGTACTGTGTACTACATTGTGTAGACAGGTTTTTGAAATACGGTTGTATTCCGTGATCAAGAATTGTATTTTGTAAGGTCTTTTCAAAAATGTCACAACTTCGTAAACATCTTTAGTTCTTTTTTCTAATGTTGGTAAAGTAGTAGATAAAAATTGGGACTGATGATGTTAACATTTGTGGTGGAGAATAAGAATTGAATATCATCTGATGACTCTGCACCTTTCTTTGCTTTCTTCTGGTACACACACAAGTAGGGGAACACAGCAAAATCTTCGGATATTTTGTCCGTGGATTTACCACTATTTACTAGGACCTACAATGCTTTTGAATTGGGGATTTCGAAAAGTCTAAAATGATCTGCACGATTGTCACTGTGGTTCACACACACACAACACAAGTAAAAGTGATTGTGTGAGTACAAAACATGGAATAATGCCATCGATTAACTACAACAACATTTTAACATTGGAATACCTGTATATTTTGTAAAAGAAAATATTTTAAAATAGTATTTTTTAAAATCTTTCAAAATTCACAGCCGAAAATAATTAAATTGTTCGAGATCTTCTTTTTTATGATCTGTGTGTGTGTACTTAACAAATGAGGCATAACACACACTGAAAAGTATGTTAAAGAATTTCCCATACATTTTTTTGTCCCCCGTTTCCTAAATTTATTGTGACATGGCTTTTTTGAATGTGCTGAACTGGAACCAATGTGCCAAGTCAAAATAAAAATCCTCATAGCTCATCATAATGTGTATCCGCGTAGAACTTTCCCCTCCCTCTCCCTCTCCTTTTTCTCTTTTTTATTATTTGTTTGGATACATTACTATTGTGTGTGTGAGTGTGTGTGTGTTTTGTACAGTACCTCATAAAAGTGTGTAAAATATTTTTCCTCAAATCCTAATTTAATTCAATTGCTGTGTCAAGAGGATGTAGCAGAACGATAACAATTCAAAACCATTAGCAAAGGCTTTAATAATAGTGTACACCAACAAACTTGTGTTTTTTCCTTCTCTCTCTCTCTCTCTTTAGAGTTAAAGCATTACTCAACTGACTCAACTTCCCATGATTTCATTGATGATTTATAAGTAATAATTTTTCAAAATTTAACTAACTCCCTCTTCCCTAAATTCCCCCTTCATTTAACGCTCTCCCACAACATCCCTCTTTCCCTCCACACACACACACACCACACACCCCACAGATTGAGTACAATAGAGAGAAAGTGTAACATTAATAGTTTTTTCAAATACATCAACGTCCCTCTCGACTATTGTTTTACACCGCCTCTTTTTCCGTATCTGTTGGCGAGTCAGCAGGTTCCTTTTCGTTAACTCCAGTCCCCCCTCTTCACTGCTACTGTGCAGTGCAGGAGAATGGATTTTTAGAAAAAAAATTAATTACAATTAAATCAACAATTTCTTCACAAGCACAAATTTGCTGGACCGAAAAAGAGTTACGCAAAAATCCAATTATTTACTAGATGTAATGACTTTGTTCAAAAAATGACGCAGTCGCTGGTCCTCAAAGTTAATATTTATTTAGAGAAGAAAATAATTAACTCAATTTCCACTGAAGAAGAACAAAATTAAATTGACGCATGAATCCCACAAAGTAAATAGAAGCCTAACGCCTGACACTAAAAATGGTAGGAGTAAAAATATTGGAAAATGATGAGAAAGACGGAGCATGACCACCCTGGATATAATTTCATATAAAAAAAGAGTGTGTGTGTGTGTTACTTTTTCCTTTTTCGATATCTGACTTTAAATGTAAAGTTGAGACGATGGGGATATGATGATGGTCTGAAAAATCATCATTTTGCTATTTCTCACTTCCCTTCATAATGAAACAAAAGACAAGTTTTTAAATTTATGACCCTCATAAATCTATAGAGACTTCCTGTGGATCTCTCTCTTTCTTTCACTCTCTTCATGTGTGTGTGGAGAGTGTCACGTTCAAACTACCTACTCACTCCTCATGTTCTTTCCTATTTCTCTCCTGAATCCCTTATGTCTATACTTTTGAGAGAGAGGGGTTCTGTGTGGACAGTAATAATAGTTTTCAAAAAAAATATTTTTTATCTCTCCCCCCTCCTCTCTTCTCTTTACAAGTTTTGCTCTTTGTTCAGCGTGGTCAAATCTATGTAGTTGTTGAATTGTTGTAAAAAAGGAGTAAATCAAGTGGATTTTAGCATGCCTTCATACCATACAAAGAACATGGTGTAGCATATTGAGATATACAAGCATTGTACTGTTATTGTACACAATTGTATTGTGCCCAATGTGTTGGGGCCTCATGGATCATGCAAAAGTGAGAAAAAGTTGGCAGTTGACGCATAACTAAGGACAATTACGATGACTTTTACAACAAGCGTATAGAGTACAACAAACTGCAAAAATATTGACAACTAATAAAACAGTAAATCAACCAAGCCTTTTCATTGTCTTCATCCTCCTATAGACTCTCGTGTGTGTGTGTGTACAGTGTGTCTGAGTGTGTTGACCACAAAAAGCTAAGAGTGGACCAGTTTTACAAGTAATTCTTCACACACACTCACTCTCTTCTCTGTTGTATGTCATAATTTATTACACCCCACGAACCCTCCATGTATTTGTATTGTATTGTACTGGGGTCCTATTTGAAGAAACAATATTTATTTTATATCCTACATACTCTCACCCCTTCACAATCTGTGTGTGTGTGTCCTGTCTAAAGTTATTTATTAGTGTTGACACTCGGGAATCTGGAAGATGATCCAAAATATTCAAAGAATGTGTACAGGTGAGTTGTGCGAGGAATGAGTTGATGCCAAATGTACAAATATGTGAAAAATGTGGATGGAGACAATTAAAAGATAATTAATTTCAGTTTTTCAAATGTCAAAAACTTCAATCCACACACTCGTACCAAAGAAAGAGAGAAAGAGAGTACAGTTAGTCTATTGTGCGCTAAATTCCTTCTCGCCTCTTTATATCCAAATTTAATATTTTACAAATAATTTTTCCCATTCTCAATGTATGAATCAAAGTTAAATATGTAAAGGAGTGCCCGGGAAATTAGGAAGAGAAGTCTTTCTCATTTGGTGCACATTTAGCTGTGTTTTTAACAACTGAAAAAACGGAGCTACTATTTGGAGGAAGTTGCATGTTCCAAGTCCGTCACACACTCACACACACCGGAGAAATGAAGAGAGAGGAGTGAGAGTGCAACATAGGATTATCAATTATTTAAATAAAGTCTCCCTCCTGCCCTTTACTTCTTTAAACAAGAAGAAACGGAGAGAAGGGAAAAGTCAGCGTAGTCTAGAAGGAAACCCTTAATATTCATTACACTTTGTTTAGTCCAGGGCTTCAACTTGTTCTCCTCCACACAATTTTTTCCTCTTCCTTTTCTCTCTCTCTGTTTTTGTGGCTCATCCTTCATTCAAGGCGCATAGCTTTGATACCCCATTCCCTTCCTGCATATTATGAAAATTCGTGTTGTAATGAGTATCCCTTAGATAAATTACGGATTTTACAGTTTTACAAGTCCCGTCCTCCGACTACACAACACATACTATGTACCTACATAGTCTGTGCCACAACCTCCATGTGCCACATACACCAGCACACACCATATGTAGGAGTATGTATTGGAGGATATTTTTTATTCAAAAAAAATTGAAAGGCAGATCCCATCCCCTAAATTCCCTGAAGTACAGCAGTCAAGTGTTATATTATAAGGCGGCTTGGGTCGAAAGTGGCTATTTGAAAGCCGTTAGCACTGTGAACCGACCTGTGATTTCCGATTCAATTATGATGAATAATCTCCACACTCTCAAAAAAGTGCAACTTGTCATATCTGAACCTTCCACTCCTCCGTACAAACACACACACACACACACCACAGATGAGCCTTCAAGTGTGTGTCAGAAAAATTCAAGTCCACCAAAAAAGGCCCTTCATACATTACTACATTAGTATGGACCTTAGTGTACTCAAAGCGTGTCCATATGGTATTCCTACAATGCATACCTACACACGTTATATGGATGTTGTATTTATTTATACATGTCTTGACTGCTCGAGAAAAGTGTAAATGTTGGTTATATGGAGACTAAACGTAGACTTTAATGTCTACTTCCATCCCTCATCATCTTCCGTGTCGGCTCTGACTCTCTCTCTCTCTTTCTCTGTAAAAAATTACACCCTCCGCTCCTCTCGAGTGAGTTTGTCTACCCGGTAAAAATGTAGGATGAGAGCACGTTTACTAAACCAAACTACAATTACTACAATAATCATATTTCGACAGGCTGAACACCTTGTGTGTGTCTGTGTGGTACTCTACCGCTCTTTGAATTACTGCTCTCTCCCTCTGTATTTATCCTTTTCTTTCAACTAATCGAAAGTTTATTGAATTATTACAGTACACCACTCCACAACAATGTAATGTATGGACAGACACACACAATCTACTCTGTTTCACACGTACGCCAGCTGTGTGTGTGTCTTTGTTGTGTGAGTCAAGGAAGGTTTTTTTCTTTTGTAACATGGAAGCGACAAAATGTGTGTGGTGTATGAAAACTTGTAAAACAAAGTCAATTTGTTTTTTAAAATCTTTTTTCTCCTTGTGCCTTGTAGATCAACCAAAAAGATAATACAAATTTTTAGTGTCAATATTTGTTTGCTAGAGAAAAAAATGGCATTGAAATTAAACATGTTTTTTTTCGAGACTAAACTTTAATTTTAATATAGACTCGGTGTAAGAAATTCAAGTTGAATTTTCTGATTGAATTATACAGGTAGTGACTTGAAAATTTATACTTGAAAAATTTCGTCTGTGAAAAGCCGCAAGATTCTATTAAGAAATGAATGGAAGAATCAGAGCGTGATATCTGTACATACAAAAATTGTACCGTAATAATAGAATTACGTTCCCCCGGTTATTTACACCACAAACCTGAATGTAACATAATGGATTAAAAATTCAAGTCTTTACATTTAAAAGCAGTTAAGGACCTTCACGGGTTTTCATCCCAAAGTGTTTTAAAGTCTGTACATTACAGCTATTGTCAACAAAGGAAAAAAACCCGGGATTTTACTGTGGCCCATGACGGTACCTTTGTATGGAGTACAAAACTAGGAGCAAGGAAAGACTATACTTATGTTTGTTGTCTGTTTGTACACACACACGAGGGACGGAGAGAGATGGAAAGAGATGGAGTAGAGATTTTTGTAATTTGATTTTGAGACGAGGGAGGAGGAGGAGGAGGAGAAGGGGAAAGGCAATTTAGTACACTTTTCATCTACACCCCCTTTTGCCAATCTAATCAAGTCAGTTGACGCGTAAGGTGGTAGTGTTGTTTAACACACATACCACTGATACCACCACACACACACACGGATCCTTAGTACCAGCAAACCACAACTAAATACTAATTAGTCAACCTAACCATAGGTATAGGAGGGATGGAGATGGTAGTATTTCCCGCACCTCTCATCCTGACTTTCACGATGGACCTTTAATTCAATTTCCTTCCACCACCTCCTTATCCCCTCCTCCACTCGTACACACACACAGTCTGCTCAGCGCTCTCCATGAAAGAGAGAGAGCTTAGAACCTATGATATGTACCTTCTGATTGGGCCAGCCACAAGATGAGGGGAGAAAACAATTTGTGTCAAAGCCAAGAGAAAAATTAAAGTTTCTCTCTCTCTCACACACACACACACACCACATTGCACCACACTCTCTCAGTACCTTCCAGTTGAAAATTACAATTCAGCACTTCATAATTTCATAATTGCAAATCACATACAGGAGAGATGAGTGGTTTCTGTGGTTTCTTCTCCTTCCCATTTAGAATAAAGGTCATCAAATTCAAAATTGTGATAGTATGGAAGAAGAATGGATAGGGAGTTTGTATTTTAGTTCCTCCTCCTGCAGGTTTATGACCTTGTCTCTCTCACGGTCTTTTTGGTCTCTACAGTGTAGTTGTATGTGTATTGTAAAAATCACACACACAAATCATTTACGAGTTTATTACTGTGATAGTTGATTGTTGCACTTTGAACAACACTCACACACGGCTTGTGGTGTGTGTGTGTGATTTGTGTGGATGGACAGAGTGTAAAATGTGAAGCTCATCATTCATGTACCATCAGCAGTCAGTGTGCTGATTTATGATGAGTCTTTTAGAGAGAGAGAGAGAGTCATGAGCAGTTGGAAAATACAAATTCGTGACTTTATCAACTATTTTTTTTAAAAATGTATAATAAAATCCACATATACAATGTACCTGGATTAACTTGGGTAGTTTGTGGGGGGATAAAGTTTAATATTCTTAATCATATGATTAAATACAATTGGTAATAGAATATACACATCGGTTGAGAGAGAGTTTTAACCATACATAATGTACGTGCATTAGCATACAATATTGAAGAGAGAATCGGAAAAAAGTCAACAAGTTTAACATCATAACTGAGAAATTAATCGGAAATTTCCAAAACGGTTCCCACGTAATTTGATTTTGTTGTGTGGAAGAGAGGGAGAGAAAAAAACAATCATTTTTGTATAATAATTGTGTTATTTTCCTCCTACGAGAGATTGAGTTTGGAATTGAGTACAAATTTTCAGTTTTATGGATTCTGAACTTGACTTTGTATGCTCTAAGTACACACATGTGTAGAATCTACATTGTAGATACTTGAGGTGGACGTGCCTTTTAGGATTTTTTGACTGCGTAAATCCAGTGAGGAGTGAGATGTTCCAATCATTATTAAATTGAATGATGAAAGGAATTTACAAGTTTTTGACTTTTATTACTCCTCACTCTTGTACAAGTTGGCGGAACTCATTTCACCAAACTTGTATGGTTAAGGAAAATCACACACTACCACAATCTACATAGACTGTGTACTTTACTGTTGTGTAGTTAAGTAGGAGTCTTGTGATTATCAACTCAAAGCATAATTATTTGAATATTTCATTTTTTCAACAACCATAAAGTTCACAGGATAAAAGTCACTCGGTTTCCTTCATTACCTGGATTATTGGCATGTAGATTGATCCCTCCCCAAAACTTGTATCTGTCTCTATTAGTGCTAAGGAGAATGAAGGAGATGAACGTACTTTCGACATACACATTTTATAAAGGACAAATGGATGTGTGCGTACCTGTGTGTGTGTATGTAAATTTCTGATGGGATTGGCAAAGCACGACAACTCATTAAGCTCATGATTATTATTATTATTTAGGAAAAGTATCCGACCAGGAATGGGGGAATCATATTATCATCATAGAAGAGAGAGGGAGAGAGAACCAGTAGTCAAAATCCATTATTTAATTGACGGTGAGATGGAGATGAATGCCATTAGCTTTAGTGGCTATGATTATTCTTAAGTGTAGTTGACCATTAGGAAGAGGCACACACACAGACACACACACAAAGTTACAGTCTTACAGACTCTGCCGTATAATAGATATGAATATATTACGAAGGACTATACAACTTAATAGGTGGTGTAGGTAAGCTCCTACTTTTTTTCATCATGTAAATACACTTTCACTGTCGAAGTTCCACTACTCACAGCAGCAGCAACAACAACAACAACACAAATATCTATGCATATTAATAGTGCTGTACATGCCAGTCCTAAAGGGCTTCGGTTAAAACCCTTCAAGGATAATGATCAGCTTGTCTTCCTCTCGCTTCCATCCGTCTATTATTTTCATTTCATTCTGCTCCTCCTCTCATCCACACACACGCACACACACACAACACAAACACACACACACACACACAAATATAATAATCTCTTCCTTCTAAAGAAAACCATTCCATGTACATACGTAATGGAAAAGGAGTGAACAAATTATCATCCCTTTTTTCTTTTTTTCTTTTTCCTTTTTTTAACCGCAAACTTCATCTTTGTGTGCATCTCCAGTTCACTCAATCTCTCTCTGTCCTTTACAAACATTTCGGATCAACTTTTTTTCAAGACAACTATTATTCACACTGAATTTCTTCCGCTGTGATTTTTTTACTATAAAATTATTTGAGAGAAAAAACTCTTTTACATTTCTCCTTAAACAAATTTACCTACTTTTATTTTTTTCCAAAATGAATTTTCATCTTAACTGAATCTGTATTCTATATGTAAATAGTTGAACAGAATTCCCCCAAAATCCATTTTTGTCCTTCCTCTCTCAGAGCAGAATCACTATAAGAGAGAGAGAGAGAGAGAGGATTAAAAGAGAGCCTAGCCTACACTTTTTTATGATAAAATGTGGAGTGTTGAGCACACAATGAGGAATTACGACCAAGTCAAATATGGTAGGGAATCTGTGTACACACAAACACACACGACACACACAGTCGTTGGACACACACAAAGAAAAGTAATTCATTCAAGTTATTCAAATGCTGAGAGTGAGAGAGTGAATGTGTGTGTGTGTTGTGTGTGTCGGGAAAATGCAGTAGTAAGGGTGTCAAAGTAGTGGTTAAAAAAAAGATGATGGCCAGCAAGTCTCAGTTAATGTGAAAATGTAATGGATTCTGGAGATGCGAAGATTCTTTCATGTGTGTGTGTGCTTATATGTTGTGTGTGTGTGAGGTGGAAGTCAAAAGTCAGAAGGCAGAAAAGATGATGAAGAATAAGAATAGGAGGAGGATGGATCTGAAGAAGTGTGATAGGATGATCATGATATGGTAACAGGACGGTAGACCCCCTACAAAGGTTAATGTAGCAGGCAGATGGACATTGGCACAAAACGAACGACAGGAGCAGAAGGAGTAGAGAAGTCTTCTCCATCCACACACACACACAGGAGAAGTTTCGGAGGAAGAGAGAGAGAAGGGTGTGTATGGGCATTCGTCATCCCTATCATGATAAAAATCATCAGATGAGGGGGTTAGATATCTCTAGCAACAACACTGGGGGGTAGCGAAGCGGTGACACCTTTAGTTTGTCACAACGGGAATGGTGGATGCATATCCCAAAAAATATTTATACATCTACACACAAATTGTAATCATGATGATGACCATACCGTCTCTTCTTTTAGAATCCCCTCCAAGTTTCAATATTAAACTTATCTGCATGAATATGCAGAGAGACTTGACTAAAGTTGGACTTTGTTCAGATGAGAGAGTATATATTTAATAATACTATATCATATATTCTTCTTTATTTCCTCCTTTCCATTCCCTTGTACTTTGTACACCATTCCCTGCTACCAATAAAAAAGAGAGACTCTCTCTCTCTGAATCAGTATGAAAGGACATCCTCGGCATGGAATCTCTTGGTATTTTTTTAAACCCACTCCAGGATACTTTGGTCCATTAGTTTTCTCCCTCCTTGACACTATTTACTACTGTCTTTGTTAAAACTACGTGTCACAAGGCTCTGGAATTTCATTGGAGACCCTCCATAACATCAAGCATCATGTACATGTATTTATGTAAGGAATAAGGATGGTTCCAAAAAACGAGCTTGAATTTCTTCAACAAGAAAAAGGAGAGCCAAAGGTCTGGGTCATTCCTCTACTTTTATTTTTTGACTCCATCTCTTTCTAAAAGAAGAGGAGGCACAGCGGTCACCTCAAACTATTTTCAATTTTCCTCAATTAATTTTACTTTACCCTCCATTTTGTCCACACACCAAACCAGCAGTAGAACCGATTGTTCGAGTGAAAGTCAAAATTGGTTGGTCTCTGACAAAAAGGAATTTTCTTGTAGATGATAAAATACTAAATCTAGGATGCATTTTTTCACACTTGAGAATGTTGACATGTAACTGAGAATCTTAATTGAAAATCTTCATATTTTCCAAAAAAAAATCAGACATTGATTTTCCACCAAAATGATGAATAGTTTCTGTGGAATTTCGGAAAGACAAGTTTTAGGAGAAGAGTAGTCAGGAGAACCATGAATGAAATTGGAATTTATACAAATTTTCCAGCTGGAGTCCATGTTCCTGCACATATAGTCGTTGGTGTGTGTGTGTGTGCGGGAAAAGTGGTTCTGCTCATACATCTCAGCGGAGACTGTAGACTGTAGCAAAGAGTGAGAAATGTTTGACTAAAAGGATGGTAGAAAGAGGGATGGACATAAAATAAAATAAAATCGGCTGACACTTCATCGAGTTAACTTTTGTCATGTCCCTGGGTTGAATGAGCTTCATGATGATAGCTCCGTCCAACTTGCTCCGTCTCTTTCTCTTCTTCCTATAATACAGTAGCATGTCTCTACAAACACACACACACTAGAGAGAGAGAGAGAAAAAAAGACAAGTTTCTACCTCATATGCACAATACACACACTTCCCTTTTGCTACTGGTTTTCTTCTCCTCCTCCTCTCATCTCTCCTCTCCTCTCTTATTAGCATATCTACATTTTCTCCATAATCCTAATCTCCATTAATGCGTACGCGTATAAGGACTGGCACTGGCACTTTGTCAAAACTTGTCTATCACAAGGCCGTCTTGACTCAACTTGAATAAAAACGTCATTCCATCAAAATGCATACTCACACAATTTCTCTCTCTCTCTCTATAGCCCAGTAGCCAGTTTCCTCAGTAGCCATCTTCATCTCCACACACACCAGGACCAGAACCAGGACTAGCACCAGCTGCTAGAAACAAATTAAAGAATTTCACTGACAGGAGATAAAAAAAATCACACCCCCAAAAAATTATTTTAATTCCCAACTTTGTGGAAAATTGTGCAAACACGCGGTACACACACACACGTACATGTGTAAGTTATGCATGATTGAAAAAAATCCAAAATTTCATTTCAAAAAGTGTGCATGTGTCTCCCCGGGTATTGTAGCACCAGTACCAGGTAAAAAATTAGACAAAGAGATAAATGTGGGGAGTAGAATTTTGTATGAGAAAAACACACACGCAGCGAGAGAGAGAAAGAAGGAGAGGGGGAAGGACGAAACGTTTGAATTGACATAACAGGATAATGTAGAATGCAATTACATAGTTACCTTCACCGGGGATGGAAGATTGAAGAGTGGGAACTGGAAAAGTCGGGGACTCCCCAAGGAATTTCAGCACGTCAGTCTAAATTTCAAATTGCGAGACAGTAGTGCAGGACATTAAAATGAGCGACAACGAGGAAGAGTAAAAGGGCGAAATGTTGTCTCTCTTCCTCTCTCTCTCTCTCTTCTCAACCCAAGCCCCACACATCCAAGCCATTAGTTTAGATTAGATTTTCTTAGGTAACATACGGCCGTAACGTGAAGGAACCACACACATTGTCTTAGCACTGGCGTATCCACATTGGTTTTTATCGTTGACTATGTCTATGTCTGTGTCTGTGTGTGTGTGTCTCTTTCTTCTATTATTATAATCGTATCCACGGAGTCATCCCAGGACACATATATTATATTATGTGTATACCACCCAACTCCGTGTGTGGAAATTACACTCAAGACTATGTTATCCACTCCACGTATGTAGAGAGTAGAGAGAGACAATGGTTTATCGTCAAAAATTTTCGTATTGTCGTAATAATGTGCGTGCATGCAAAGGAGTCATAAAATGCGGCCACACTCTTCCTCTCTCCTCTGTGAAAATCCAAGCCTTTTGAAAAGGAAAAAGAGAACTGGGAATGGTTCTCTCCTTTCTCTCTCTCTCCCTCTCTTGTGACGGTCCCCTTTTTTCCAAGAAGAAGAATAAAATGCAAATCTAGAGAATGTTACAAAAACACATAAGTACAATAAGGAGGATTGGAGCTGTATACCACATCTACAAGACACTTAACGTATCCTAGTCATGTACAAGTACAAGATTGTAAAAAAAAGAGAGTATCCACACACACACAGACACACACACGAGCGTTTACTTGCCGTGAAATTTGCTAAAGTATGAACTTACGATTAGTCCTGAATAGTAACAACACAACACACACAGAGTCTCTCAGTCTTGACTAATAATTTCGTGACTCTGGCTGTACATTGACGGAGACACACACACAAGTCGTACATACGCGTGTGTGTCTATATGTGTGTGTTTTGAGTACTGGAGCATACACGAAGCTTCCTAGACTCTTCGTCTCTATTGTTTTAACTTGTGTGTGTGGATAGAGAGTGAGTGAGTGAGAGAGTGTGTGTGTGACAAGGAACTTGGTTTTTTTGAGAGAGGGAAAAAGTAATGGATAAAAGAGAGCGAGAGAAAGAGAGAGAGGGTGCAGGGCGAGGAGGTTAGGTTAGAGACAGTTAGATATGCATTGCATATTCGTTTTTGTATCTTCATCAAATTATCCGGATGTTCCGGAACAACTCATTTCTCTTTTTTTGCCTCTTTTCCAATTTAATCTCCTAGAATACGGCGTTAAATTAACTGGGGCTCTCAGGAGAACTTGTGACTCTCGTCCTCGGGATGGGGAAAAGAGGAATGGATTTTAAATGTATTTTTGCGTGCTACTCTCATTCTTAGCCCTGCCCCCCTCTCTCTCTCTCTGCCTTCAACCGTCGCCTCTAATGTAATAAAATAAAATAAGAGAGGGAATGCTCACTTTGATACTTCAGCCTGTACATTGTATTGTGTATGTGTACAGTGTGTAGCAGACTGTCTCCATTAGTCAACTGTTTACCTACTTGTGTATACATCATAGTATCACTCTCTCTCCTACAATGTACAACCCGGGCCGGGTTGTACGTGTGACTTCATACTTTATTCCATTTGTAGTAGTGGAGTGTAGTCTCTGTGTCTCTCCGTTTTTTTTGAAATTGTTATGCTTAGTGGGACCTAGTCGAGTCAGGAGTGCGAATCCCAGTCCATTGGGACTTGCATGTCACAAAAAATGACTCTTTTTATCGCGGCAAACTGTCGAATGTGCCGTGCAGAGCCATCCCAAATAAATGAACTCGGCTAACTATTAAAGCGTTTTTTCCATTTCATTCTCTCCTATCCACTGACTCTACCCTGTGTGTCTGTGTGTGTGTGTGTCTCCTCCTCCACCTATTACACTATCAAAAACACAACCCACACTTTTGTATATATTTATGTGTGGATCTTTTCCTATACTATTTAAAGTAGGAGTGACATACGTTTTTTCACTTGTGTATAAAAGGTAATCATCCCTCTCTTTGCATAAGTATACAGTATATGCGTGTGTGTACGTATATATACGAGTAACACATGTACGTGCACAATAAACTCGGTTTCTTTCTATTGTTTGTAGTTTTTGTATTCTTTCCCCCTTTTTTTATTATTATTACGAATCTTACTCTTCTTTTCCACTCTCTCCTCCTACCATTAGTGTTAGTTACATTAGAGGACACACACACAGAGTGAGTGTGTGTGTGTGTATGCAAATAAATGTGTGTTTTCTCCCTTCCTGAAATTAAGCCACTTTAGACAAATTACATGGATACACCTGTGGATCCAATCGAGACAATTAGACTCAACCCCAATCGTCCTAATCCTCTCTCTTCCCCTCTCTCTATCTCTCTCTGTTCTGTACAATACATGAAAACTCTTTTTAGATCTCATTTTCTCTGGCAATTTTTCCCACACTGCCTCTTCTCATATTATTGAGGGAAACCATGCACACCATTATTATACTACTATTAGGACTAATGAAATAAAGGAGAGAGAGAGAGATAAGAGGTGGGGAGGGGGAGGAGGAAATTGAATTAATTTCATTTCAAAAATTCTCTTTCAGAGTCTAAGCCCAGCTCATTGACATCCCCCTCTCTTCTCTCTACTTTTCTCTCTTCATGTTGTTATTAAAGAACAAAAAAGCATAGACACAAAAACAATTTACATAAAACTGACTGCACAATTATTATTGATATTGATGTCCCTCCTTTACTCAACTTGATCCTCTTTTTCTGCCGAGTCAAAACAATCAGGATTCGGGTGACATGTTTATTACTAAAGCTACGGAGACGATTTAATTTTTTCCCCTCTTTCTCTTCCTCTCCCTTTTCCCTCTTCCTTTTTCTTTCCTACACAATCACAAGATTTGCACATTTTCATAACCCCATATCCTCCACGACACACACGCATATTAATTAATTTTACGGTTAATTAGAACGGGATTTGTTAATTAAAATGAACAATTCAGACAAAGTATCGCGTCCATGTATGGCGGGTGGCTCTCATCATAAAAAAATAAGATAGAGATCAAAAAAGGACACACGCTTTTCCTATTCAATTCCAAATAATTGTGAGATTGAGATTGTGTGATGGTGGTCGGTGTGTGTCTTTTGAGATTTCATTTTACAATCTCGGAAGATGTAGTAAAAGATTAAACGTTTAGACACGAAGTTTAACCCTCCAACAGATCAATTTTTTTTGATTATCGTCATCGTCTGAACATGAAATCTTTGAAATGGGACTAAAGTGCGAGGGGTTAACAATTGGAGGATAAGTACAATACTAAAAAACTGTTCCGCTGTGGTGGCTTCCAATAATTGGCTTGTCTTGTCTATACTAAATTTATTAGGGGTGGCCCAGAGTCATTTCTATTGAGAGATTTCCTCGCTATATACGATCTCTGTTCATTGACTCATCTTTTTCCTTCTCATCTCCTTCTGTACAAATATTTAAAAAGGATATTGGATCATGCCCCAAGTTTATTCAGGAAATAGTTTACGCTAGAAATATCATAATAGACTACTTTTACAACTACTTAAAGGATGAATGAACAGGAATAGAGAGATAAAATGTAGGAGGATGTCCAAAACTCCAGCACACGTCGTCTCTTCGTTCTCCTGAGTGATACAGTTTGAAATTAAGAGACCAAGAGTTGGGAGGAATGGGCTACTACTGTAGGGAGTAAAAACTGGAAGGGAAAAATTGAGTGTTATTTTGAAAAGAAATTTTGAAAATGGAAAAAAGGAGCGCACGAGAACAGAGAGAGAAAGAAGAATGAACAAAAAAAAATATGGAGAGCCGTCATGAATTTATTTGGTTGGTTGACTGCTGGGAAGAATAAGAGAAAATGTCTTGTTGTGTGTGTGTGTGTGAGAGAGAGAGATGAAAAAGGCTCAATAACAGTTTACCTACCTGAAGAACTCATTGTTCTGTGCATATATATGAGGATTTAGCCCCTCAAAATTAACCTCAGTTAGTCCTTCTCCATGACATAAGTACCTCCACACACACACACATTGTGGGGCACACACACACACTGAGAGCTGAGCAACTTTCAAAAACTTCCATGTAGTTCTCTTCTTTTGGGGGTGATAAATGATAGAGAATATTTTGTTCATGATTATCACACCGGGTCAACTTGGCTTTGACACTAAAAGCATCACACGAGCATCTGCTGTTCATCCTTCCTCTCTCTTTCTCTCGCTCCTCTTCAAAAAGTTATAATGAACATTACACACACGTCACTTTCCTCTCTTTTCTAACAGCTCTACACCACACACACACGTAGACACAGGGTAATGTGGATTGTATCTAGATCGCTCATCATCCTATCGCTATCTATCAGCTATACAACACTTGATGCATCTTCCCTTCATTCAATTGTAGGGACAGATAAAGAGCTTCAATGTCATTATATATACGTGGACAAAGTACTAACGACAGGATAATTTCAAAAATTTTCAAGACCCTCAACGAACCTTCCTCCTTCCCTTCCCTTACCTCCGTTCACAAATACACCTTGGATGCTTCGAATGTAATGGGGGTTCATAGTCAACTAAATTGTATGTCATTAGATGTTCATCTATTTATTGCTGACATTGTTTTTGTAGAGCCTTGCCATTTCTACACAATTTTAAAATTTCATAAAAAATATTTTCAAAAAATTGTCAAGTCAAGACACGAGCAAAGTGACTCAATTAAATTAATGGTTGTTTGATCAATTAAATTATTGACAATCGTCAAATTGTGAGGAAATTGTGAACCAATTTGGTAAGAAAATATGTCACCAATAATTTATATAAATTTATTCAATTTCATGTGTACTAATATGCGTACAATCCGTAACGTATTAGATCCCTGAAGAAGGTAATCAGGGAGCAATCCGAAATCTTGGAATAAATTTATATTGTTCTCTGCAGTCCACCTCTCCATTTATTTAATGATCGTGGATCCCAAAATTCTGATAGTAAACCATACTACATTATGTATGAAGATGGTAGTACTATGGTACAGTTTAAATTGTGAAGTCTGAGGTGAATGAGGGAATATAATTGGAAAGCTGGACGATACTTTTCAGTCTGTGTCGTACATACATTTAGTTTTACATTAATAATTGTCTCTTCCTTTGACACTAGACCTATTGTCATTGTTGTAAGTGGACAGGGGCTTCTGCCTTTTGTGTTCCTGGGATGGGGTCAAAAGCCACACGCCAAAAGTTGAAATTTTGATCCTTTTCGAAAGACAGAGGTGGGAGGCTTTCACTATTTCTCTGTTCAAGATGAATCTTCTTCAAAAATGACCAGCGAAGAGAGAGAGAGAGAGAAAAGGGCCCTCCTCAGCGCCGTCAATTCCAAAACCTTTTGAATTGTTTGGGCTTGATGCCTCACTTCTGACTCTTCGTGTCTGTCTTTATTATCTTGGTGTGTAGATTTTCATCTTTTTCACCTTTTCACCCTATGCAGAGCCTGTACTACACAGTGAGGAATGAGGATTCAATAAAAATCTTATAATAGGATGTTAGAACGTGTGGGAACATCTGTCGAATTTTCACTGTCCCAATCATGTTTTTGTTGACACATTTCCCTTATAGCTCCATTTATTCCAGTAAGGAGGGAAGGAGGGAACCATTCATCAGGGACAACCCAAACTGTCCTCCCTCTGACTAGTCATCTTTAACTACTGGTGTGGTTGAGAGAATTGTGAAACGTTTTTTTCATTGTCTCCGAATCTCGAACACACACACACACAGTCAAGGAAAAAAGGTAAGGGAAGGCTGATCTCTGTGTGTGGGTTCTACAGTGTATATAATGTAAAAGAGGAGAACTGGAGGGATCACCATGTCCGAGTGACAAACATTGTGCAAAGATGTCAAAACAAAATTATATTCATCTTGTCCCTTTTCTTCAAAATAAATCAAGTCAACATTGTAATACATCATCTGTACAATTATTTACAAAATATGTGGACACACAAAATGAGACTTCCGGTTGTAGTTTAAAGACAATAACAATTGAATTAAATAGACTGGAAGATGAAGCCTTCACACACAAATCTCTGGACAAGTGTGTGTGTGTAATAGTTATGTTTGTATGTAAAATAATGGCAGACGTATTTATAATGGCCGTGTCCAGCTTTCTTTCGATGGTGATGATTATGGATAGTTTGAAGAGCATGAGAACATTTTTGAAGAGTCTCACTCAAGACGAACACTGACATTGAATGTCAGTCGGGTATTGTAGTCTTATTTTTAAGGCTGTAATACTGGAAAAATCGGTTATGTATGTGCATAAATATTAATTTCTGGTCAAGGTAGTCATAATAACTTGCACATTTATGAAAAGGACTATACGGGAACGATTGGACCCAAATTTTTCATGGAGTTTTAAAATAAGTCCCATGAGAACTTAACTTTTTAGTGAAAGATACTACAATGAAAGTTACGTAGGAAGGATACAAAAACAGAGACACAGACGTGACTAGCAAGATTCGTGAGTTGAATGAAGAAAGAGGTTTTCAATTCAATCAATCATTCTTCAAGTCAGGAAACATGTCATTGATGCTACTAGTTTTCTTGATTTGTAGTCCATAAAATTACGATTTATAATGTTCTACCTTATATCATCCTCGATGGTGTAGATTCTGGGAAAAATTCATTATTGCAGACCTACAGTAGTACACTTGTTGTTGTTCTTCATGATGGAATTGTCTCATTTTAATATGTAACATGGGCAGAAGAAGAACCACTTTTACAAGTCAAAGGTTGCCCTGTGTTTTGTTTTTGTTCCGAACATTGTACCAAATCTCGGAGAAAGTGATTGACAAAAAAATCTATTGAAATGATGACACAGAATGTCGTCATTGTGTATGGTCAACATAAATCAAACTAAAAAATACAAACTATGTTCATGAGTACGTCTGAAAAGTTTAACATAACATTCTTTAATTCTTTAACATTTATGCTCATTTTTTGACAAAATTTCAGACTTTCTCTGAAAAATCGGTACTTTAAGTGCCATCTCTGTTACTCTGTGTCTACTTGTGAACATTTGGCGCCATGAGTCAAGATAAAAATTAAAATTTTTGTTTTTTTATCCCAAATCATCTTTAATCTACGAGATCTTCAGATGGTACTGAAATTTAGTATAAATTGGACACAATGATAGACGACGGGACACAAGGTGAGTAAATACAATAGTAAAAGCAAATGGGGTGGAGAAAGAGCTTAAAAAATTCAAAATACTTCTATTTTTGGACACACTACTGAAAATATTTGACATTGACTTAAAATATTATTATTTATTTTTGTAGACATTTGTCGTGTGTGCCGGTCCGAGGGCGGTCAGGACAGGCCTCTGTTCTATCCATGCCTTTGTACTGGCAGCATAAAATATATCCATCAAGACTGTCTCGTACAATGGCTTAGATACAGTAAAAAAGAATATTGCGAATTATGCAATCATCGCTTTTCCTTCACACCGAGTAACTATTTTTGGTTTAATTAATAATTTAGTATATTGTGTTTGGACATTCTGTTGAATAAGACACTAATGCCACGTTTAACAAATGAAATTTACAAGTCTTGATATTTCAAATATTTTTTAAAAATATAGTATATGCTCCTGACATGCCCAAGCGGTTGCCTATTAAAGATGTCATAAGTGGATTAATTACGAGCGTAGCCACAGCAGTTAGATTTTGGGTACATTACACTTTTATTATCGAATCAGATTTAATATATTCAGAAACTGTACATATTTCATGTTATACATTGAATTTTTTACAGATTCATTACACATTAGTAGCCTTCGCATGGCTAGGTGTAGTGCCCCTTTCAGGTACAAAATTGTGTTTTTGAAAAATTCAAGTCTAAATTTAATGACTAAGTATAGTCGTTAATATTTAGTTATAGTTATGAATATTTTTTATTGTATGATTAAATTGTTTAGCATGTCGCATTCACCGAAGTCTCTTTACGGGATCCGTCAACACCATTTTCACACTACCTCTTGATCTCCTTTCCACGTAATAATTTAATTTATGTTTAATGTATTCATACTGGTACAAATTTTAAGATTATAAGAATATTGACAATTTTCCCTATTATTCAAATTTCAGAGAGAATCTGTTGTCTGATGTTTTTCACGGGTGTATAATTGTAATGCTAACGCTATGCGTATTCATCAGTTTAGTTTGGTTGAGAGAACACATAATGGTAAGAAAATACATTTCAACTATTTATTTTTAAATGAAATTGAAATTTTTGTAAACAACAAAATAGAACATGTGTCTCGACACTTTTATTTTCTTTGTATTCACAGCACGGCGGTGGTCCAGAATGGTTGGACCCCCCTCAAGATGTAATTTTTTTCTTTACTCCTTTTTTTGAAATGATTTACAAGGATTTTGCTAAAGACTTTAATACTTTTTCATCGTAGAATGCTAATGGAGCAGTGGACCCAGATGCTGAAGAAAATGGAGAAGAGGACGGAAACGGAAATAATATCCTTGATGTGGACATTGGAGTACAAGCACAGTTGGGTGATGATGGCTTGAATCATAACAATAATAATGGTCAAAGACAAGCAGTTGCAAATAACAACGATGAAATTAATTGGAATCCAATAGAGTGAGTTTAACATTTTTTCTTGTAGTCATTTCTCAGCGTTGTAAATATTTAGATGCTGTTGTAAATTTGACTAATTTATATTTGACAATGTATTTGTAGATGGGACAGAGCAGCAGAGGAATTGGTGAGAAACATTTCATACAATATATTAAAATGGTATTCTTGTTTTTTGTAAACAAAACTTGATCTTTTCCCTCATTTTATCTTTTTCAGACATGGGAACGATTGCTTGGCTTGGATGGATCATTAATATTTCTGGAACATGTATTTTGGGTGGTATCCCTCAATACACTATTCATATTGATATTTGGTAAGTTTAGCAAGTTTCTTGATAGAGATGATTTTCTTAAATCCAATAGTAAATCAGTGTAAGTACTATTAAATTGATATTTTTTTCATTTTTTTGTACGATTTTTTAGAATTTTGCCCATACCACATAGGGCATTTTACACTGGCTGGTATAAAATCACTTCAAGAAATAGCAAGGGTTGCACATTTTGAGAGTATTCTCACTACATTGTGGTAAGAAAACATACAATGTTAAAAAGAGTAAAATTTTGCATTGAATATTATATTGTGAGTCACATTTTATCATAAAATGTAATTTTCAACTTGTTTTCTTTTTATCCAGTGGCTACTGTGTGGTAGGAATTGGCCTTGTATTCTTACATGGATTTGCTTCACTGATTGGACTACGAAAGTAAACATTTAATTTCTTTAATAATCCAAAGGCAACCATATTTGAGGAAAACACTCTTGTTAATGTTCAATATTTCAACAATTTCAGATCGAAAAAAATTCTTGGCCTGTGCTATGTCGTTGTGAAAGTCTGTCTTTTGTCTGTGGTTGAAATTGGGATATTTCCTTTATTGTGTGGCTGGTGGTTGGATATCTGCTCTTTATCCCTTTTTGATGCCACTCTTAAGGTACAACAAAACCATTTTAAATATTTGATTAATTACAACATAATAGTATCTACACTGATAATTTATTTAGTTGTGATAGTCCATCCATGTCGATATCAGTATTATTTTCATGCATAGGTACTTAACCGTATTTACAATACAACGTTTGCACTTTAGGCCATTCGAGGCTTCTTATATAATTTTAATTATTAGCAAAATACATACAGGTATTGTGAGCCTTAATCCTTTACCTTACTTTTTTCCTACCCTTTCGGGGAATTTCTTATGATTCAAAACAAAATTATATGCTGATCATTGACGGTAACCTACTTGTCCTCAAAGTGAAATAAACAGGGTAGTAGTAGTTAAAAAATATTTTCTTAAAGAAACTGTTTTTTAAAAACAAAATGAGATTTCCCAAAATGTCTGAGCATGCAAAGACTCTTTTTTACTTAGTTAATCAGTACAGTACATGAATAGAATAATTACATAACATATTTATAAATTTACAAAAAAAATACATTTGCACGTAAAATTACGAAGAAACAGTTTCTGTGTGATCTAAGTCCAAGCGTTGTGTCAGGGATTCCATTTCAGCATCTGATGCATTTAACATGTTGAGTGTGGGTTCTTTTTTGATACCGACTGATGAGGTGTCTTTAGTCTTGGTATTGGCTTTGGGAGTCTGTTTACTTTGAACATTATATTGTTGCACAGTACTATTGGTATTGGATGGTAAGCCTGCTTCCTCAAGTTGTTTTTTCTTTATAGCTGTTCGAATTTGATTCCTAAAAAAATACAATTTCAATACATAATGAAATGTAGATAGTTTTTAAAATGATATAAGATAACCTGTCAACTATATATTTAAAGGTTGTTTCAAAATATTTTTTTTTGTTTTTCAAAAAAAAAACAATTTTATTATTCCCTTACGTTGTTCTAGCTTTTATTCGATTACATATTTCGCTTAAATCTTGGCCAAATTGTGCTACACATGAGTGTAACATATCTATCTCTTCCTCCGTCCATTTAGTTCTAAGGGTAAATAAAAATCTTTAAATATGCAGGCACAACAAATTATTGTCCAATTTTAAATACAGTATTTTACAGAGTCGTAGATAGACAGTTTAATAATAATAATGATATTGATTAATTGAAATTTAATGGGGGGAATTTTTTAAAAGAAAAAGTCCTGAGTCTTAAAACATTTAAAGGACAAACGTATTCTATTGAATTTGTTAAACTCTTTTTTTTGACAAAGTTAGCTTAGTACATATATCATATACGTGTACTTACCCTCCAGCCGACTCATTTGGTGGATGTAATTGCATAGTTAATTCGCCAAGCTTGGAAAATGCTGTCCCAGCTGCCGTAAAAATTTCTCCAACCTGGAATAATCAAAAAAAGAAATATTTACTTGCATTATTTTTTAAATCTGAAATCTTTGACGATGTCCTATGCTCAGCCTTTGGAATGTGAACGTACATAATTGGACAGATGAAAAGTACCCCAAAAAAATACTTACTTTACTTGCAGAGTTCATTTTAACTAGGAAACTAGTTAAATATTTTTGGGAAACCAATAATCAAAGGAACAATTTGCCGATTCTATCAGCGGAGTATTATTTTTTTTTCGATTGGCTTCTCTATTTGAATAGACGCGCCCTATCCTCTCATTGGTCCAGAAGTTCAGTATCCTTGAAATATGTATGTACATAATGCCCCACATAGGATTTAATTGCGTTGAAAAAGAATCAAATGACAGTAAAACATCCGGTCAAGCAATTTAATTCATTTCAATATGTTATGGATATAATAAACATTATGAAACATGGAAACATAGAAAAAAAATTACAATAATTATCTAGCATCATTCCTACAAGTATACAGTTAAAATTGAGAAGGTAGCAAAATTGAGACGAAGAAAACTGTGCGGGTTATGCAGCAGGACACAGCTACAAAATAGATTAAATCCGAGTTAGCACAAAATGTATTTAGTTAATTGCTGAGCTTTCCATATTAAATTGTTTACCTGCATTATCGCTCCCATCAGACACTTGATGAAAGGGTCATAAGTTTTGCCTATTTAAAAAAAGTAACTTTATTCTGAAAGTAAATTTTTTAAAAAATATATTACAGGCATTATGCGAGAATTACTTACAAAATTCTTCGTGAGGATCCAACGAATTTGCTAATATATTAACACATGAAAAAATTTTTAGAATTACATTTTCATGATTCATGAAGGAAGGGTTAAGATTTTGTAGATTACCATGTTTTTGTCTACAGCCTTCTAAAATTTGTCTAGTATTATCCTTCATCGAGGGGGGTACTTCCTTCTCAATGAATGTATCAAGTGTCTCTTTGTCCAGTTTACCCGCCGAACTTATCTGTAAACATAAAATATGTGTCGGATCAATCATAAAATGTGTAAACTAGAATTTAATATAAAAAATAATTGTAGTTAAATTCAAAAACTGACAAGGCCTTCTGCTGACATGACCTAAAACGTAAAGAATGAGTATTTTGTATTGTATAAAAAAGATGAAAGAATATATATTTTTTTAAAAAAACACTGAACAATGCAGGCGTACACATTTAAGAATACAGTTCATCTTTGCAGCTTTATCTTTAGCATTTTTAAACTTCATGGTTTTTGTGCACTTTCCGATTCCAGTTAATTGTCGTTTAGTCATCTCAGACAAGACTTGTTTGCAGGATTTTTCTTCCTCTCCGATTGCTGACTCTAGCATCTACAAAGATTTAATAATAATAATTTGTGACTCTTTCACTGAACATTTTTCAGTGAAATTTTTGTGAAGCTAGTCAACTCACAAGAATTGTCGTTCCCAACACGGCTAGAATTAGTGTTGAGGATTGCATGTTTCCAAGTATAAATTAGTACTTTTTGAAGAAATGTATCCACGGTACGTCAAAAAATAAGCTGCTCCTACTCTCTACTCGCACTTTACAATGATAAAAATTTAAAACTGCGACATTATGAAGATCACACTACCTTTATATTTTGACAATGTGAACTCGTCCAACAAGATAATTGTTGTACGTGAAGGCAACATAGGGAAGGTGAAATATTTAATTCCTCAATAACATTCTAGTAAAGCTGTTCATAGTTTCATAGGGGGTATACGTAGGAGGTCACTATAATAGCAGATAGAGTGTGATGTACTAGATCAATTCCAGGCAATATATTATTCATCAAAAAATATGTGCGTCCATCGGATGCCGTCCAATAATAGACAATATATGTGACTGTCGGTTTTTACGCTGCCTTTCGCACATGTCGCTGTTAATTAAATTCTTTGTGTATGTGTGCTTGTGATTATACCTTCCATAATGAGGCTTCATGATTATTTTTAATTAATGATATACATACATATTTTATACCATGATCTGTTTTCAGTGCTTTATATGCGTAAACTTTGGTTTTATATATGTGAGTTTTTGAAAAGATGTCGATAGCTATTATTTTGTTGTTGATCAGATTTTGGACTGTGTCGTGCACGTGGTCGATCCTGCTAAGTGGAGGTTGGCAAGTGCTAGATGAGAAATATGATATTAGGAGGTCATTATAAAGTGATTTTACTTTTTTTAGGTGATACAAGTTTAGTTTAACAGACAACCGAAATTTTTTCATCTAATGAATGCTAAACTTTGATACATATGTTGATAGTGTGCATAATCTAGACCTGCTCATTTGAATCATTACTGTTTTTATGAAAAATAATAAATATTATTCTTGGGTCATCTCACTTTTGTTGCAGTCTCACTATAGTTAGCCATGAAAATTAAACTTGACTGTACTTTCATTTTAAAATGGAAAGGAGACAGTAGTACGATTTTTGAAAATTATGTACTTGATGATATGCATACTCAAAATAGAAATGATTGTACATGATTGACATGCGGGTACATTTAGGCATGAATTTGGCAGATTCTATTACAGATAATTACTCAAATGAGCAATGATAAGGACGTACAATAGTTTCAAATGAATATAATGATTTTTATGTCTCTAATTTAATTTGTTTCAGGATCGGGAGACGAGTTTCTCAAAGGCTCCTGGAACGAGTATGTTTATGCACTGGCTCTTTGGAATGATCTATGTTTTTTATTTTGCTTCCTTTGTACTACTCCTACGAGAAGTGTTACGTCCGGGTGTCTTGTGGTTTTTGCGAAACCTGAATGATCCAGATTTCAATCCAATTCAAGAAGTAAGTTTTAATATGACCTCTTCTATTCGGACGATCCTTATTGTCTTAGTATCCTTAACACAATCATGTATTTTGATTATAGATGATTCATCTACCTATTCTCCGTCATGTAAGACGCTTCTCCTTCTCGATGATTATTTTTGGAACAACAATTTTGCTCATGGTAAGGGAAAATTATGAGATTAACATGATGGTGAAAAATCTAACTTATAAAATTGTGATTTGATATGTCCTCAGATTTGGCTTCCTATCCGGATAATCAAAAATATCTTACCTCATTTTCTGCCATTCACATTTGTTTTCACTACGGAGCAAGCTCACGAATTATCATTGGAACTTGTCCTATTACAAGTCATGATGCCAGGTAAATATTCTAATAATACTCTTGTTTTCAAGTGACTGAAAATACTGTACTAGTTACTTAGATACGTGACTTTTTTCTAATTACGTCTTTGTTTGGTATTTGGCAGCATTATTGGAACAAGGTCACTCAAGGGAATGGTTAAAGTCATTGGTCAAAGTCTGGTGTATTTCGGTCTCGTGGGTTTTAGGCATACGTTCCTATTTACTGGGAGATGTGCTGATTGGAAATGGGGTACAATAGCAGTTTTTTTTCATTCTGTACAAGTGTGGCTTTTTGTATTCGAAATAAAAAATTTAAATGTACGATGAAAATCAACGGTTTTTTTCATGATTTGTAGGCAACAGTGAATGCGGATGATGTTGTCGTAGTGGACCATGGAGGAGCAGAAATCGAACATGAAACAGACAATCACCAAGAAGAAGATGTTGCTCTCGATGAAAATGGAGAGCCTGAAGATAATAATAATGATGAAAATGTAGCTGTTGCTGAGGATGGAGGTGAACGCTTTGTGGAAGCTGAAATTGAACCAGAACAATTACTGGATGCACCACCACAATTTCCAGATGACCTTGAAAATGCCGAGCTTCCAGAAGACCCTGAACTTCCTGCTGCTGCTAATAACAATAATAATAATCCTGAACCACCTGTTCCAGCACTAATTGCACCTCTTCCTGTTCAACCAGCCGCAGCAGCAGAGGATGATGGAGTTCCAGGAGGATTCGGGTTTATCATTGGCGGTGGACTCGGAGCTGCTCATCAAGCACTTTTACTAAGAGATGGACCGACTGGTTTTCATCCATACATTCGACCAAGATTGTTTCCAATTAAAATTAGTCTGCTTATCCTGGCAATGATGGGGACTCTAACTATAGTCAGCATATTCATTCTTGTAGTCCCTGGTATGTTTCAAATGAACTTATTATTGTATTCATACATAATTAAATGTTGACAAAGTGGATTGATTTCACCTATTCTTCTCCCGCAGTCTCGGTGGGACGTTTTGTTATGAGCTATTGGCTATCAAGTTCCGAAGAGCCTGTACACGAACTGTACACAACTGCAAGTATGTCCTATGATTCTTCAATTTATAAAATGATATATTCTTGTACTTGTGTGATACGGTTATATTTGTGCAGGTGGACTTTATGTTACTTGGCTGGTCATTCGCGGTTTACTTTTACTGGGGACATGGATTCCAAAGTTTGCTAAAGATCTATCCGCTGCTGCGGCCGTCTGGTTACACACAATAACTTGGGTACTAAAATAATTATTAAAAAAGTACATTTTTTTTAAAAAAAGAAGTTTAACTGCTCTTAGCACAAAATGTTAGATAACAACGATGAAGATGTGACACCAAACATAGATTACTATTCGGACGGTCTGTTCTTATGATTGTAGTTTGGTCTGATGTCTTTCCAGCTTGCCAAAGCATGCGTGGCTGCCATACTGCTAATCGGAGTGATTCCGTACTTGTGTGGACTTTTGTTTGAACTTGTCCTCATTTCCCCATTGAGGGTCCCGATCAATCAATCCCCCATTTACCTTTTCGGAGAGAATTGGGTAATGGGAACTTTGTACATTAAAATAGGTGAGAAAATTAATGGCGATCAGTAATGGGAATCGTTTACATAAATTCTCCAACCAAATTATTAAGTATTAATCATCATTGTACTAGATTTTACTACAACTTTTAATATTTTTGTATCTCAGCTGGTGCTTCTGCCATGATGGGACCGCCAACATTTTGGCTTCGCCGCGTTCTTGAGAGGGTAAGAAAATGATTTTCTTGTGCACTCTTGATTCTGTTTCTTGCAGAGATTTGATTTCAAAAGTTTTAAAAATATTTTTGCAGATTTATAATGATGGAGTTCGAAACATCAACTTAAATTTCATATTTATGTAAGTACATTTTAATTTTAATAAATGAAACATAATATTTCAAATATGTCAGAAATGTACATAACTAACACTGTAATTGTAATTTTAAAAAATGCGTCAATTTTTAGAGCACTGGCGGCTCCTTGTATTGAACGTCTTGGTCTAGGCCTTGCTATTCCTTATGTGATAAGTCAGAGTATCGTACCTATATTTGGTAATGATTTTTCGATAAATTACACCAATGCAAATATCTGTACTAAGATGATTTTTATTGAAAAATTATTTATTGGTAATTTCAGTGCCGAACTTAGAGACACAAAATTTAATTGAACGGAGAATCTACCCGTTCCTTCTAGTTGTCTTGCTTGTCATAGGAATTGTCTCCTTACAAATCCGTCAGTTCAAAAAGCTGTACGAGCACATTAAGAACGACAAGTAAGTCATACTAGCTGGTTTTTTTTAAAATTTCAGTGTGTAGTATTTCTTATTTTGTGCAGAGTACTAATTATAATTTTTTATTCTTGTAGGTATTTGGTGGGACGTCGTTTAGTTAATTATGAGAGACCGCCACCATCAACGCCTGTTATTGTTCCTCCAGTTTTGGGGCTATAAGATTATATTCTAATATCTCGCAGAGTTTTGGATGTGTCGTACTCTAATGAAATTGTAACATCAAATCGTAAAACTTCTCGCTTTAATTATTAGTCTAAAAAATTATCGTTAACAATGCAATGTCGTTTGAAAAGGTGATGAACGTTTTTTTTCTGTTAATTAATTAATTACTCGACTTTTGGTGGCAGGATAGCGAGAAGATTTACAGCATGTATGTGTACCGTACCTCATCATAAAGATTGATGCGACATATTCATTATGAGTTCATATGAGTATTGTGTCGTGTTTTCAATGAAAAACTTTTCATTCTGTATCTAGGGGACGGAAAGAATGTTCTGATTGTAAGGATGACTTAATATTTGCTGATTTCGTGCCGTTAAAAAAAATGTGTGTATGAGCGAGTGTGTTTGCATTTGTGTATTCGAGTTTTTGAGTATGATTGTTCAACGCAATGACAGGAAGACTGTAGAGACTAAACGTTTATGTGATTTAGGTTAATGAATTGCATATTATCCAAGTTATTACAATTTATTAAGTAATACATGACTACAATATAATGTATAATATTATATATATATATAATATTCTTTTTAAAAGTCGTTGTTAGTCTTATTAATTGGTACTGATTAGGTGATATCACTGATAAATATTTTATCTTTGTGTTGTATGTTTTTTGTAATATAAAAAAACACCATGCAGACACAAAAAGACGACACACAAAAGCACATACGTTGAACATATTGAAATGCAAGTCTCGAAGCCTGCTTAGAATCTTACCATGTTTACTATTTACTCCTCTTTGTGTATTCTTGTTTGCTGCTTTTGTACAACAGAAAATATCCATGCATAAACATTTATCTAATTACATCAGAAAAATGCGAGATTACATATGGTGCAGCCATGATTCGCATCATTTTTTACAAAAATGGTTTATATATATCCTGCCGTACATATTTCAAACCTAATTGAATGCCGATTGCTTGTTGTGGTTAGAAAGTTTTATTTTAAAAAAAATAAATTTGCAATCTGCTACACAATAGTAAGATTGTATATAATAATTTAAGATGAAAATAGTAAAAAAAAATACGTCGTCATCCTTATAAATCCTCAAGTATGTAGTAAGTGTTAATCTTAAATAATTGAAGAGAGGTCCGTTCATTCTCTGGCTTTGAAGATAATAATTTTTTCTGTGTGCAGTTTATTTCCCAAGTATATCAAACAAAATACCCAATTTTTGACGATTGTGAAGAGTCTACACAGTGACCATAATTTTTTCACTCAAATAGTTGTGACCATTTTCCAAAATAGGTCTTTACATCTGTTGTAGTACTTGTGTAGAAATTCGCAATTGTATGACGATTACATCATAAGGGGAAAGATCTTGTCGCGTATACTGTTTTCATATAAAGTGTACAGTTGCAGCTGCAATACAGATATGTCACATTTACACATTCATTTTCAATGAAAATTTTTCATACACGTACATAAATAATAATACTGTTGGCGTAAAATCATTTTAAATCACTAAAGCCATTTACCTTGCCGTGTTATCTTTTTAAAAATAGAATGTAGAATGTGTGTAGTTTTACACATCAAGCGAGCTACACCGTCAATACTTTATGTATGTATTATTATTTGAGGCTAGCTGCCTTGACACACAGTTTCGCATTTAAGGGAGAAGAAAGAAAGAGAAAAGTAGGAGAGAAAACTGTCTATTTTTAGAAAAAAAGCAATTATAAATCATAATTGAACCAATTCTTGAACTACTTTTTTGTTGTTAAACTACATATATTGAATTATGTATTAAGAGAATACTGGGTATGTGTCCAAGTTCCAGTGTAAACTATACCTAGTGCTTGTTTCTTACATGTTGAAAACTATGTTACGTATGTTATGTTATTGTACACCATTTTTTTCCTTATAAAAATTTGTGAACGGGATGGAACAGTGTTCAGTGTTCACTGTAGAATTTCTATTCAGATTTTTATAATCGTGTCAAGAAAATTTCATTTTATTCTGAGATGTCATCTTTACATTGGATACCTCCATGCAACATTAGCTCGTCTGTGTGGTGTTCAAATAGCAGAAAGCAATCCTCCGAAGAAAGGAATTTTATTATCAATATTCGGTTTATTATTTTCGTTTTGTGTGTGTGTGTGAACACACTGTTGATTTTAATAGTTTTTACGATGAAAAATGGACACAAAAAATGTAATAATAATCCATGTTTATCCTTGTTTCTTTGTTTTTGTAGTTGTAGTATGATTGTTATGTTGTAAAATCTTTCACAGCCCCCCTCCCCAATGTAAACGTAACCAATAATTTATTTGTAAAACGAACCAAAAATATGGATAAGATTTAAGATTACGTTTCACATCAAAATAAACACCAACGCAATTAATCCACACTGGACAAATGTTACAGTAAATACGTATAGAATTGATATCACTGAAAATGATACCGGGTGAAAGCAAATCATTGAATTGAATTTCTTCTCATTGTTTTCATAATTTATTTTCACAATTGTATTAGAGAATTTTCTACAAAACAACTCAAACTTTGAATACATTTTTGATAAATACTATTACAAGTTACGATGAAGGAAAATACTTTTGAATAGACAGCTTAAGAGTGGTGAAAGGTGGAGAAAGTAGGTCCAAGTTAATCGTATTATTTTGTGGGTTTCATATAATAATATTCTAAAATTCATAGTACTTTTATTGTTCACAATACTTAATACACTCTGGATGATTTATGGTTGTGAGGGAGGATTAAGTGGTGCAGCAAGTTGAAAATAATGACAGTATAGCTTCCTCACCCCATAGAAATCAACAGTATATGTAGAGCTCAAGACCTGTCATGACTTTCACAATGGAAGTGCATTAAAGTTGACTGTGAAGGAGGTCATGTTCTTTACTACTTACAACGGGGAGATTTGATGATTGGGCATAAAGGGATGCTGTAGAGTGAAAGCATGGACCATGGCTGTCATAAAATTATTTCATTTATTTCTCTTCCTCTCTCTCTCTCTTGTTTTGACAAGTAGTTGAAAAAAACTGGGACTCTGGAAGACTTATTTGAAATGTCGATTTCGAATTTTTAGCACACTTGAGCGTAACGAATAGTAGTAGCCTGTCAGTGGAAAGGATGAGCAAGAAAATTGTAAAACAAAAAAAAATTCAATAAAAACAAGGATTGTGAAATGGTACAAAAAAAAGAAAAGAAAATATGTAAAACTTTTCGCAACAACCTTGCAGATACTACTGTAGATGATACATACCTTTCCAAGCATTCCAATTCAATCCAGTCCCATAAACTGAGTCATGTTTTCCTTTACTGTCCGAGTACAATCCGTTCAAGTTTGCCTGTTCAAACAAAAAAGGACAAATCCATCAACCACGTATTATTCTCTGAACATGAAAAATAAATTCCTCTTCTCCCCCTTTTTTCCATTCCTCATCATTCTTTCATCTTCCATTGGAGTCCACCAGAAAAAAATTCACCCCCAGAATCTCACAATTTTGTTTTCTTTACTCTCTCTCTATGTACTTTTCTCCTATTTACTTTCTCCTTTCTCTTTATTCGTGTTCCCTACAAAGATGCATTGTGTCAAAGAGTGTAATATCCTCTCTATATTTTATTTCTTTTCTGGAGAAAGGTAAAGATCTATTATTATTGCACCACTTTTCATATTTACTCCACATCCTCAGTCTACAAATAATGTACAATGTATTGTATAAATACTGAGAATTTTGTTTTACAATTCTAACTGCCGAACATCAATAGTTTCAGAAATACAGAGTAAGAGTATCACACTGCTCAATTTAATTCATGATTCCCGTGTGCTTTCTAGTTTCTCCCAAATTTTTATTTTTCTTGGGAATCCAACACTTTTTTGTGTGGGTGTGTTTTTTTTGGTCTCACTTTGTTTACTTAAATATAATACAGTATGATGTATTTATGACGTGGGGATTTCGTAGGGCAATATTTTAGGTATATTTCAATGTCTTTAAAACACGTACTGGACTTTGTGTATTACTTTGTTTTCCTTCATAGCGTCAGTATAAAATGGGTATAGTTATTTTAATTTACATTATTACTTTACTCGACCTTTCTCTTCGTATTCCGTTAATTAAAACTTAGATTAGAAAAGGAAATTGAGAGTTGGAATAATTTTTTTTGCCAATATTTAATAAATATCTAACAAGTTGATTTTCTCTCGTGTCACGTTTTGGGTGAAATATTAAAAGGCTCGGAAGAAAACGCAAAAAAGGTTTTGACAACATACAGGTACAGGTAGGAAGGAATTGTAAGGGGGCATGTGTAAACATAATCAATTGATATGTGTTACTTTCACTAAAGTATTTACAAAGACAGTCTTCTGCCGCGCCACGCACACTCCTTATTAAGAGCACACAGGAGTAAATAATATACACTTGTGTGTTCAGAAAGTTGTGTTATATCATAATACAAAGCACACCTTCGTCGAATTTTGCAAAGTTGCATGCAAACAATGTTAAAAGGAGAGAGTGGGGGAAGGTGGAAGAGAAAACAGGAGAAAATACTCTCATTCATCATACAGCTTATCATTTTGTCTCAACGACAAACACAATGTTTGCTCTGCACGGTTAGACTTTCTTTTTTCTCCAAGAGAGAAAGAGGGAGAAAGAGAGTGGGTACAACATGCAACAGTTTTACATTTTACATGGGGTATAAGCTCAGGAAATAATAAAAACTCTTGGAAAATATTCCCCGAGAAACTTATCCAACCTTCTTTATGACCTCATAAAAGATTCTTTTTTTTGGGAGAGGGAGAGAGGAACATTGCGAATGGAGTAGAAAAGTATTCACTGTTACTTTACCTTTTACAGACTAATGAACCAGCTATAATGTTGTGTAGTTAAGTTTATGAAAAGAATTTGTATGGAAGGAGGAGAAAAGAATTTGTATGGAAGGAGGAGAAAAGAAGTGGGGATGGAATGTCAAGATAATTACATGATAAGGAGATACTTGACCTTATAGTACGGTAGTCCCCCACCTTCATTTAGTACTTCCTTTACTTTCTTAATCATTGTTTTTTGAATAAAATAATTTGTTCTTTTCCCAAAAACTACAGAAAAATTTACCTTTGCATTCCACTTTCACCTGAATATTTGAGTCGTCGTTGCAGGGGTGAAAGTGGGACTTGGACTTGAGAGTGAAAGTTGTAAAATAATTCATACATGTTTTTGTCTCAAGTAGTTTCTCTTTTATTTTTTTCTTGAGGGGACTCTTGAAGGAGGGGAAAAAGTTTTGGAAAAGAATTCTCTAGTTTATACATACCGTAGCCTCCACACACGATATACTTATATGTAGTGTAAATTGTTATGAAAGTTGAAGATTACACTGGGTATCCCCCTACATACAAATCATGAACAATGTTCAAAAGAAGCGACAACAAATAAAAGAAAGAGAACAAAAATATCTATCCTCGACCGGTAGACTACAAAAAAACACGCAGAGGTTTGACCTATAATCCAGATCCCATATTTTGAGTAGTGAAGGTGAAAAGATAGTGGGAGCAGGTGGAATATAGAAAAACATCTCTCTTTTTCCAGGCGACACACACACACACCGTTCAAAGTTTTCTTAGCATGGATGTAACAAAATTTTTTATGAAAGTTTTCATCAAAAACCCTAGTACAGGGAATAGTGGGGAAAAGGGGGAAAGAATCTTCTAAACAAAAAAACAGTATAATAATATTTCCAAAGTCCTCATGCTCCACTTTTTCATCTATTTCTTTATCTGTGTGTGTGAGTGCGGGTTGTGTGGGTGTGAAACAGTCGAAGGAAGGTTGTCTCCGGCAACAACTCTTTCTTATCCTTCCACTTCGAAACGTCTTGTTTATAGTGAAGGAACCAAATAAAAAAAAATAACAATGCAATGCGATGTGTGTGACTCCCCTCCTTTCTCCCTCCCTCCTCCTTTCTCTTCTTCTAGTCGGGTGAGAAATAGAGAGGTGTAAATAGAAAGAAAAAATTTTTCTACAAACGAATCAAAAAGGATGTGTCTATATGATGCTGCGTGTGCGAAGATGATGTGTGTTTCATTGAGGGAAAAAATTAAAGTGGTCACGTTCTCATGGCTCAAAAGGATGCGAAAGATGAGAGAAAGAAATGTGTGTGTGTGTGATTTCATTTTTGGGGAATGAAAAGCGTCATTCGTTCAATTTCCAATTAAGCTCCAAGAATCTTGAAAAGCTGATCAAGTTTCTTGAGGAGATGGGAGAGGAGGAGTCGAAAAGAAGAAAAGGCTTAAATGAAAAGACCCCCTCCGAATTTCAGAGATTTTCCGGCCCGCTACGTTTTTCTCAAAAATGAAGGTGTTCGCACGTTTGCATCAACTTTTGAAAACTTTGGTGATGTTTATCATCCTCTGAGCATCCAAAAAATACAAATAAAAAGTTGATGCAAGCGTGCGAACACCTTCAATTCATTAGCTGCATTTGGACTGTTTTTGTGTCCAATTTTACACATTTTGCTGCAGTTGTCCATTACCACCTTGCCCCTTTCTTTGAATTTTATTTTTTAGACAACCTGGTACATACATCAGACAATTTGGAACAAAAATTTAAAAATTCGCGGCAAAAGTCCTAGAAGTAATAATTAAAAACATTTTAAGGAAAACAAAGCGAGCCGGATTTTCAAAGAAATTCGGTAGGGTCCTTTGTAAGGTCAAAACTTTCTCCTCCCAGACAAAATTTCTTTTTCCTTTCTCCTTGTCTCTTTAATAAGATTTTTCATTTTCCTTTATTTCTCCATTATATGTATATTTTTATATACACGTATAAAAATAACTTTAGATCCGACAGGCTAGAAAATTTCCTAATCGGATTTTTCACCCTGTCAGACTTTAGACTAAAAATCGACGAATTGTCTACAATTTTGAAGAAGTGAAAAATAAATAAAAAATGAGTAATGAGCCTTTTAAAAATAATAGTTTGTACAAAAGAGTAGTGGATGTCAAGCAGACGTGTGTGTGCGTGTGTGTGTGTTAAATTGAATTTCTATTAAATGTTACCCCTTCCCCTACTTCGTTCCTTTTATTTGGTAATTAAATTAGACCAAAAAATCCCTTTATGAGAGTTCCACTAATGTCAACTTGTACAACAAATTTTTGTCCTACAAATTCCAACATTTTTTTTTGTTGTAAACTGGATTCTTTTCTCCTGTTTTTTATTGCTTCTTTGAGACCCTCTTAAAACGTACGTAAATACGTTTATTTTTTACTATACGTAAAAACGTATAATAAAATTTTAAACTTGTTGACTCGAGGGAGTCAGTTTTGGACACGGAAAAAAATTTCTAGAGACAAAGAAAAAGAAAGGACAGACGGGTGTAATTTGTTTGATTAAATAGAAAGGAGAGAGAGAGAGGAGGAGAAGGGGAGGAGGGGAAAGTCATGACAGGAGAAAGAAGTTTGCTGTATAATAAGACAATAATAAATCTCATTAAAAGAGCAAAAGGGATGTTTCAAATCGTGACGCATTAATTACTCTCTGCTCGGAACTAGAAGAAGAATAATTGGTCCTGTGGTGGTCCTATCTCTCTCTCTCTCTCTTGCTAAATATTTTCAATCTTTATTCCATCGTCGTGTACAGATAGCATCATACAGATTTACGTCCATGTGTCTGTGTATCATTATACGCTACAATGTATAAAATACATATGGACAGTGACCTAGAAACAAAACCACAATTCTTCACATAATATTCAATGACAATGGATAGAAGAGGATCCGGTGGACTTTGCGAGAGCAGCGAAGCTTTGGAGGCTGAAGTAGTAAAATGCATAAAATATATATAGACAAAAGATATATGGAAGCTAGAAAAATAAAAGATGAAGGACATGCGAAAATATTCGGGCCAAAAATTTTCCCTGTTCTATTTTGCATTTTACAATTGGCCCACTCCACCCTCTGTCCTACTCATGGCTACAATATCCGTTGTGCACATCGGAAAGATGTGTGTAATAAATATTGCATCGTCTCTTAAGTCCTCTTTCAGCCCAGCTCAGCCATACTATATATATACGTGTGTGTGTGTCGTTAGAGAGAACCCAGGGTCTTTCCCGAATGGGCATGGCGAATGGGTTGGGTGAGATATTTGAAAGTCCGGGGGGATTCCCCAAAAACAATCCATAAATGTCTTTGCTCTTTCATCCCTTATCTTTTCAACTCTTCCCCTCGTTCATTCCTTAAATTTTGAATCTACACCCACAAGGACAGTAGCTATCCATCAAATCTCTCTCCTCCTCCTCTTCCTCCCATTCTTCCTCCAAAATCTAGGTATTCTCTTAAAGATACAGTCACACTCACCAGTTAACACACACTACTCTCCACACCTTTCTCTCTCCATATATATACATATATTTCTTCCACTTTCTCTCTTTCGGCCTTGCCCGAGAAATTCTTTATCGTCTGGAACTGTATGTGTATGTGGTAGGGGAGATTGGGGCATAATCTTCAATGATCAATTGATTTTGTTTTTTCTTTCTACTCAAACTAGTTTCCGTTTTTGTGCTGTTTTATTTTGCAAGAAATGTACTTGAATAACCGAGAAATTTAACCTGTAGTTTTTTTCATAAAAAGTGAAAGCTACTATTCATTTTACCGTCTACTTGGCCACCCTACATTGAAATATTAAATATAGTTGATATGATCTGGGAAACTCAGTTCTGTAGAATATTTTAACTAATTTGTTGAAGGGTTGGGCTAAAATGTCCGCCTAAAAATCAAATCAATTTAATTAGCCCAAAAGGTCAGCAGGTCATATGGTGAATTCGCTATAACATAGAAATAGCAAAACGATAGTTGTGTTTTAATTTGTTCTAGTTAAACTTGATGCTTTCTCCGTGGATCAGATTTGGATGTATAATGCATGGATTTTGAAACTACTTGATATACAGTATTCAAAATAGTGTTACATATTTCGAGTTGATTATGTGCTAACAAAAATTTTAATTTAACATATTCTAGGAAAATTTCATCACAAATTTTTGGAGTTTCTTCCAATACTATTTGTCAAATAGTATTTGATGATTGCGAAACAGTTTCAATTTAACTGGAAATTTGTAAACATAATACAAAAGGAAGGGAATAAATGTATAATTAATACAAGTCCTCCAGACCCTACGTAAGATATCCTGATGTCCCCTACATCCACAAAATTTTTTTGCCTACCTTCACAAAATTTCCAGGTCACACACACACACATTGTGGTGCCATAGTTTCAACTCTAAAGTCAAGTCAACGCCTGGAACGAGAGCCGTGCTACAGGACAAATCACGTTTGACACGACTTTCTCTTTTTCAACTTTCTCTCTCCCTCCTCCTCTCTTTCATGGATCTAGGCTATCCACTATGCCCCTTTCCCTCGTCTCCACTCTCCAACATGCACACTCAGGCTCACACGGGCAAGAGCAGAGGACGAGGATGGAAATTTCAGTTTTTATGACTACCTAAGGTAAGCTACCTACAACACGGAGCAACACACAACCTCCCTTCCTCTCAACTACTCTTGTACATGCCACGCTTTGGTTCTAGACTCTTCGGATTTGGATGTGTTGAACTACTTTTTCTCTCTTCTCTTACCATCATTTCATTTTTCCTATTTCTACATATTTCACGTATTATGACCGCTGTGAATTTTTATATCTGGATCCGGAGAGAGAAATAGAGAGGACTCCATTCGATCCATACCTCATCTCTCCAATATGGACACACGTACACTCAACCCCTTTTCTTGTAGAAGAGTTTTCTTCACAATTGACAGAAAGAGGGAAAGAGGGAAGTAACAAAAATAGTCTGAATATTTTCATTTTATTTTATTTGCAATATACGTTTCTATCAAAGATAGTCTTAAACTTTCTCCTCCTCCTCCTTTCTCTTCCTTCTTTGGAATGTATTCCATTACAATTTTTCAATTCTTGTGAAAATGTGTTTAATGTTTAGTCCTTCTTCCTGTATGCCATTCCTAATATTGTGTTCGTGTGTGTAAGGAGGAGGAGGAGGCGGTTAAGCGTTTTTTATTTCATCCTATTCCTATGGTGGGTGTAAAAAATGGGAGATTCTCTCTACTTTCTGAACCACCACATGGTCCCTACTTATTTTGTACACTAGTAGTAGTCAGCTAGTTACAGAGGAGGAGGAGGAAGGAGAGAGGAGAAAGCTCTCCACCCTCAACTAACAAGTTTCAGCAGGGGCCGGATTTCAAGGCTCTCTAGGATAAAATTTATTGTATTACATTATTCTTTGTACAGTTTAGAAGCAATAGGGATATTTGAAGGAAATATGCGACCCTTTTCCCCTTCTCCAGCCAGCGTAGCCAAAGCAAGCCAATCTTTTTCTCTTCTTTCTCTCTCTCTCTCTCTCATTTTCTTTTTTCTCGCTTTCTCTCTCTTACCCTGACTTTGGCTTTCCCTTTCTCTCTCTCTTGCCCTCTCTTAGGACTGGAAGAGTGCAGTTTGGTACTTTTTTTTCTACAATTTGATATTCTGCATGAAATAGCGTATGGATGAGATGTAAAGACCGCCCCATCCATTTCACGCCTCCAAGCAGTTTCCGCTTGGTGAACCTTGTATTCTCTGCCGAAGGATCAACCATTAAATTGCAGCTCCAACACACACACACACACAGTAGATTCCCACCCTCTTCTTTTCTCCTTCTCCAACTTCTTGCTCCAGAAGAGGAAGAAAGAGAGAGAGAGAGAGAGAGAGAGAGAGAGAAACTCCACTTGAAGAGAACAACTTTCTCTCAACATTTTACACAGTTCCACACAACTCCTTCTCACAACCAGCACCCAAGTCCAGCCGAGGAAGAACAAGAACAAGAATGAGGAGAAAGCGGAGGGAGAAACGTAAACGGAGCAAAACTCGTTTACTCTTTTCCTCATCGAGGTGCATTCGGATTTTGGCATTTTTATTACTTAAATTCAAATACTTATCCTACTGCATTGCGTGGTTTCTTTTCACCAAGTACCAACCAAACGGAGGAGACTGAGTATGAGAGAAAGAGACTTTTCCCATCCCTCCCTCCTCCTCCTCCTCCTCCTCTTTGCTTTCTCCCTTCCTCCTATCCGACTTCATGATTCCCATTCTCTTGACATTTCAAGTACATGAACATTCCAAATCTAAAATTCCACCATGCACTGCACTCAGCCAGAAGGAACGTGAGCAATCAAATCCAGCCAACTGGTAAATTCAAGTGGATCCTCATACAAATCACAATATGGCACCCCACAACACCAGTTAACAGTGTGTCTGTCTTTCTTCTCTCCTTCCCTATACATACAATTGTATATGCATTGAAATACTTCTTTACCTTTAAAAGTGCCAGTCGATAGCCCAAATTTTTCGAGTGATTTACACCTCCAACACAATTACTAGTGCTGTCACACCTTGTCCGCTTTTCTCTATACTCCCACTTTCTCCGTCCTCCTTCCTCTCTTGTTATATGGACAGATAATACGATATGGGGCAGAATTCAAATCTCTATAGGCAATAATTTCCCCTTCAAAATTTTCATCCCCTTTATCAAGGTATGGAAGTGGAAATTGTGTGTTTGGGCTTGTGTGAGTACTCGCTTGAGAGAAAGGTAGAGCAGTAGTCTACTTTTATTTTAAGCTTCACCAACCTTCATGCTAGACTAGTCGTTTGAGGAAGATAGAACGAAGGAGAGAGTAGAAAAGCCCTTCACGTTCCCCTACCCCGTTCCAAATGTAAATTAACAGTCAAATATAAAATATTTTTGCCTCGAGATTTTGACTCACTCTCATACATAAGTCCTCTCGTAAAGTTAGTCAGTTGTCCAGCTAATGTAAAAATACATTAGCTGGAAATATTGGATGTAGAAAAGATCCAGATTTTATGTATTCATAAAAGAAAGAAAATTGTAATGCTAATACTTTCTTCCGCTTTCCTGTTTTTTTTCAACACAGAAAAGGAGGGGATAAAAGTTCATTATAGTTTCTTGTACATTTACAAATTTGAAAATGTAGTAAAGGTGGCATTAGTAAGCTACTTTCCCTGTAGAAACAGGAGAGTAAGTACGAATAAAACGACAATAAAGAACATAAAAAGGTGCAGTTCAAGTTAATGTTAGTGATGGAGGAGAGTAAAGATTTTCAATTTTGTCATGATTTTTGTTTGATCATTAACTAGTGATTTTCATGTGACCTTGAATGTGGTCAATGGACTAGTCTTTAGTACATAAGGAGAAGGCAGTATTTTCACCATTTGTATTGAGACTTCAGGTACACTCTTTTTTTATTCTCCCAATATTTCCCTGTCTCACACAGACACACATAAGCGAGTAGCGTGGAGAGAGAACGTCTTGAAAAACTGCAAAACCTCCCCTTTAATATGTACAACATTTCTAAAATGGTTGAGTTTACCTAGTTGTGTGTGTTTGTGTGTTCCTAAGAGAGAATGACAAAAACGTTGGTGAAATATTATCACGGGAGGAGGAGGGCGGAGGAGTTAGACTGAATTCTAAAAGTTTTTACTTCTCTTCATCTAAGAAAATTTTCCCCTCTATAATTTACTTTTCACATTACATTTTCTTTCTCTCCCTCTCTCTTTACTCTCTTTCCACATTTCCCTTTTAAAGAGGACATTCAAATCAGCTTATGCACTCTATTTCTTTGAGCGTGATTTCAAAAACCTTCATCCTCCAAGGTCTCCTTCTTGGCAATGTAAGGAATGGCCGAGGGAGAGAGAGAGTGAAAGTAGTGGTAAGGAGAGAAGTAGAAATGTATTAAAATCTGATCCTCCGTTTTGTTCACCCTCTTTCTCTCAGTACACAAGACTCCAAACTCAGACTGGATCCAACACACAACAAAGTAGAGACAAAGGGAATAACAAGAGGTAGAGGAGGAGGGGAATTGTGTAACAAAACACTTTCAAGTGTAAAAGCTGTAAAGATTATTAATGTATGACAGTCTCTCCTGAGAAGAGAAAAGAGAAAGTACAAGAAAGAGAGAGAGAGAGAGGGGGGGGGGGGGGGGGGAAT
>WJFB01000664.1:0-51798 GCA_009870185.1 Pygmarrhopalites habei | reverse complement strand
GGATAAATGGCTGAAAAGAAATCAAATTTGTACTAACTGACCAAACTATTATGTGCTTTTTAGGAATGGCCCTGGACAATGTTCCACATGAAAAACTTTCTCATCTTTTGTACTATTTATAGTTGTATCCTTTTAAAAGCTTTTACTATATACTTACGACATTGTGAATATATAACTTTATTTTTGTTTTTATTCTTCATCTCAGTACTGGGCATTTTAATCCTATTATGCTCTTGTAAATTATTCTTTAAAATTTTAGTATTGGACAATCCACAAAAGTTTTATTTTGGTGCATTCCATTCTTGATTACCTTTACACATTGTAAGTAGGTATTACCTATAAGAGTCAGATGGAAAGAATCTAGTTTGAAATATGTATTTCATCAGTCAAGTTTTACAATTGGTGTAGTAAAGACAATCATATCCATGATACAAATAAATAAATAGGGGTAGGAAAATTTTTTGACATGTAAATGAATGTAGACTAATATAGCAACAAAAAAAGTTGAATAAAATAATTCTAGATTTATTGTCACGTAGAAATGGAGTGATCACAAAATTATGATACAATTTTATTTTCATATCAAGTGACAAATATTTTTAATCTCGGAGATAAAATACAGTACAATTTTTTAGAATATTATATGCGAGTAATTACGACAAACTTTATATCCAAATCGTGTATGGAGCCGGTCATGGATCATGATGTAAAAAAATGTAAAATTTATATAATTTAAAACTCGTACAAAAGCGCAATAACAAAAAAGTTTTCAAGTCAATTTTATAATTTCTCATGGGAGATAACCGAGGGATGCCTCAAAGTCCAGGGAAGCATTTGACTCTTCAGTTGTGGGTGTGGAGTCAATAAAATTGTCAGACTCAAAGGACACTACATCCGTCGTCTGGTTCATATCCGATCCAAATTTAAGATCACTAAACATTGCAGCCAACTCTGCAGCTTTCTTCATGGACAAAATTTTCTCTGGAGGTAAACCCGAGACTTTTTTCTCATTGGACGAATGACAAGAAGGTTCTTGATGCCGAGTCTCATCATGATCCTCTTCAATATCCCCAAGATTTCGATGTTGATCTGCCCGACTCTTCTTCCCATCATTAAAGTCTCCCATTCGACCACCATGATAGTTATCTTTGTAGACAACACGAGTTGACGGATTGGATGAGCCAGTGATCAACAAAACTTTACTACGTTGGTGCATGGAGTTGGGTGAAAGGTCATCCGGGGACTATGGAAAAAGCAATATAATTAGCAATTTCATTAGCACTTTCAAAATGAGTGAGGGTTCATAAGGGATTTGTGAAATGAGTTCAAAAAGAGGAAGGAAAAGAAGAGGGTTACAAAGTCAGAAAAATGGATAAAGACAACTCAATATGGTGGAGAGAAATTGTGTTTGTGTGTGTGTGCACAAAACACACGAAAAGAATGTCACGGTCTCCTGGTAATTCTAAAAAGATAAAACCTCGGCACGCATAGCTGTTAAAAATCATGATTTTGACAATGTACAGTGCAAGGAGGGAGGTGAGGCAGGTGTGTGTGTGTGTAAGGGATTCTTTGTGTGTGATCTCAAATTAATTCTATGCAAATGATTGTGGTATTGCAGACAGAGAGAGAGAGAGCGATGGAGGGGATGAGGGGTTAGTGTGTACTATTCAGAGAGTGAGTTACTCTTGGTTAAATACTTTCAAAAAAATTTTCAGTGTATTTACAACACATTGTTAATCAAATAATAGGATTTTGTGAGGAGAGAGAGAACTGCTCCATACCGAATGTAAATAGGAGGATGAGGAGGAACCGCCTGAGTGATTTCTTGAGCCAAAGGATCCTTTACCATGTCCATTATGGTTGTTGTTGCTACTGCTATTGCTGTTACCATTGTTGCAATGAGTGGAATGAGAAGATTTGTCCTCAAAATGAACCATCGCACTCGTCGTTTGTAAAAGTTGGGAGGGAGGAGGAGGAGGAGCAAGATTGTAGGACAATCGTCCAGCTGGATTGTAAGACAAAATTTCTACGGATCTTGTGGAGACTGTATTCCCTTGAAAATTATCATCCCCATTTTCAAAATCGTAGGAATTTGTGTCTGTGTCCGATGTCTCGGTGTCCAGATTGATGTTGTAGATTTTGAGTCCATTGGACTTGACCCTTTGGAGAGAGCAGTAACATTTTTCGATGGCTTCACAACTGTCTGTATCATAACCACATGTCTTTTTCCTTGGTTTGTTGTTGTTGTCCGGGTCAATTTTCCGGATCCCACACAACGGGACTGGCTCTCCATTGGTTTCTCCACATTTCTTGTCACTCCCACTCTTGGGACTACCGGATGATTCATTTTGAATTCCAGACTGTCCTCCTCCTCCTGACGTTGAGCTATTTGTCTGTGGAGGAGGTAGTCCAATAATTTTGACATTATGTTTGGATGGGAGGGAACAGTAACATTTCTCTGAACATTGATCACACATACACCCACTACAGTAGGACATGAAAGGTTCTTCCGAGTCCTTGCTACTTTTTTTAAGAATGACTTTTGGTGGACCCTTGACTGATGATTTTAGTTTGGATGGACTTGAACCGTTCTTCCCCCTCTTGTTATGATTGGATGAGTTGAGTTTGTTGGGTGATGTGATTTTGGAAAAGGATTTAAGGAGGAGATTGAGAAATTGTGAATTTTCGTCTGAACCCTCCGTCTGTGATTGTGATTGATTTTTCCCATTGCCCTTTTTCCGGAAATTGAATTGTTGATGTTTCTTCATAGCTTGTTTACTCTTCTGGTAGAGTTGGTCTTGAGTGAGGGTGAGAGCAATTTTGAGGATGAGTTCTTGATAAGATGGCTTGAGGTCATTGAATGACATCCCACCCGGATTGATTATACGATCCAGAACTTGGTCAATTGATTCATTGATCGAGTCAGAAGATGTAGTTTCTTCTGGTGTCGAGATTTGAACTCTCTTTTTGGGTTTACTGTACTGTTGTTGTTGTTGTTGATAGTACTGTCCACCACTCTTCATGGATTTCCGTCGATGAGGCATTTTGAGTAGGATGGAGTCATCCGAATTGTATCTTTTTAAATTCCCCGAAGATGAGAGATGACCTTCAGAGGAGGAAGAGGTGGACTTTTTTTTCCTTCGGGGTGGTCGGACTGGAACTACAGACTCGGAGTCTGAGAAGACAACTCGTTGTTCCGACCTTTTGGTCATGACTCTGTCAATGTGGACTGTGAGAGGAGGAGACCTGTCATCCAGACAGTCCCTACCACTACTACTGTTCCCTCCACAACAACCACCACTCCCACTCTCATGATGAGGAGGATGTGGATGAGGATGAGAAGGGGGAGGAGGGGAAGAACGACCGTGGGTGGATGATGCAGATGAGGATGAACGATTTTCACGAGGAGAACAACTCATAGATCCATAGCCACTTTCTCCCTCTTTATTGTTTGTGCCGTTCCCTGCTCTCATTTTGTCGACGAGGGACTGGTACAAATTAGCTGCCACCACAATTGCGTCTTCCGCACACTTACAAACGAATGCGTGGCAGTCTAAACTGAATGATTCTCTCATGACACATGCGAAAATTGGGGGATTACGAAAAGCTCGATTAGACGACACAGAGGTGACCGCACCACGGTAAGCGCGTACTAATTCTGAACTCATTCGTCCGAAAAGGCGAGTCTTGTCTTGACCCTCTGGATCCGATACTGTATCAAGTTCCAAAAAAATATTAGCAATTTAGTCAGTCTCTCAAAAATGTTTTCGAAACAAATCGCAACATCTTAGAAGGTAGAGAATGAAATGAGCAAATTTTTTTCCCAACTCGTTTTTTAAAAAAAATATTACATAATAATTTATAACTGATTACTTACTTAGTGGCATGAAAGCACAATTGATGACACTATTAGACTCTCCCTGAGCCACAAATTTGATAGCAGCCCACACCGCAATCGTCGTAAAAGGATTGACCAGTCGAATCTTGGGTGCTTCAAACCTGAGTCCTTCCGAAGTGATGGACAATTGACCCGACATAATATTTTTCCTTGTAAGAAAATGGATGTAGAGTTCCTTCAGAGGATTCTGTAGATCCTGAAGTGTGGTCGTTGTCCCGTCAACGGGGATACTCCCAAGGTAGTCCACATTATACTTAAGAGTCCCTCCAGTAGACCGGACAATTCCATACTGCCGGTCATCCGTACTACCCGCACATGGAGACGACTCACCATAAGTACCATTTTGCCACATGTGAGACTCACCCACAGTCTTATTCCCCATATTATTCCCACTGTGTACACCCACACCATTATTGTTACCATTGCTACTATTATGATCCCCAGCCATCACTGCTATAGGATTGAGGAGAACGTCGTCGTCTTCACAATTGAGGAGGATTGAACTGACATGATGTGAAGCACTACTGGAACATTTCTTCAGATTCCCATTATTACTGTGATGTAGTAAAATATTATTATTTAGAGAGTCTGTGATGATGGAAGAAACTTTCTCTTCAATTCTCTCATAGTCATCCTCCTCCTCCTCGTAGTCGTCGTCTTCTTCATCTGCTTCCACCTCCTCCTCTTCTTCTTCCTCGTCAGAGTGAGAGAATATAATTCGATTTCGACTCCTCTTAGTTTTCTCTAATTTGGTTGTACACAATAAATTAGATTTTCTTGTTCTCGATGCAGGAGCAACAGCACAGGTGGATGTCGTGGCTGTTGTTCCTCCTCCGATGGTTGGGACACAATTAGAATGGGGAGATGGGCTCAATTGTTGCTGGTAGTGTTGAGGATGATTTTGGTGTTGTTGTTGTTGATGGTGTGGAGTGAAGGATGGAGGTGAGGAATCTCCCCTAAAATTCCCATGACTCCCTCCCTCAATTCGTATTGTGAAGGGTTCTAGTGTGGGTTTGAAGGTGTTGAGCCTTGTATGTCGGCCAAAGAGACTGTCAATCCTCTGCTTGTATATTACACTCCGCTCACTGATCGAATTATGACTACTACTAGTCAGAGAAAAGTTACTGTTGAAAGAGGAGGAGGAGGAATCTTCCACGACAGTGGATACAAACCGCTTCCCGTTGTCCGTCGTCTGCTGAAGGATGATCACCATCTGTCCCCACCAAACAAATACACACATATGTAATACAGCATAAGAGTAATGCACATTAGTATTAAATTCCTTTGAGGGATAACACATGCATTGCCCCTACCCCCTCATTTGTAAGATGTGAGATTGCATACACACTTTATATCATGTCCTTATTGCTTAAATCCTAATCGCTCAACTCCACACACCACGACCACAATTCTCTATTTTCTCCTCTTCTTCTTCTCCTTCTTTCAGTGTACGAATCTACCTGTGATAACTCTCCCCCATCTCACTACACATCTATTTGTGTAACTACTAGTAGTGTAGTTTGAGATGGAAGGTAATGTGGTGGATAATGTTTTTGTGAGGATTTTTCAGAAAAATTTTTAATGTTATTTGTGTACATTTTTTTGAGGAGGTGATTGAGTTTTCGTACACGCCTAATACATTTTATAACAGGATTCCATCACTTAAACTTTGTGTCTGTGTGGAGGAGGTACATCCACACAGACAACGAGATTTTGGATAGTTCTCTCTCTTTCTCTGGGGAGTGTAACTCCACAAAGTGAGTTATATTGTTTGCAATAATATGAGAAGGCTTTTAGGAAATTTTTTAAAATTTTTTCTTCAAAAAATGTACGCACTGGAGTCAGGAAGACACTTTTAAACAGTTTTTGTGTCTACGTACATAATTGAGGGAGAGAGAGAATGACGATTGAATCATGTCCAAGTACAAGGATAATTACGTATAATATTGTAGATTGAACTTCAAAACTGAAGAGGTTTTCTGAGAGACAGAGAGAAAGAAAGAAAAGGTGAGGATGATATGGGATGAAATGTACACGGTTTAATTTCTAGGCTAGATGAAATATTTGACAGATACATTTTTTATGTTCAAGAGTGACAGATGCCAGTATACCTCTGTGTGTGTGTGTGTGTCTGTCATCATCACTCTTCCTCTTCTTTTCTGCACCCCCTCCATCCTCCTACAGTGGCTATTCTCAAATTCAGTGTGGCTAATGTACAATTATGTATATAAATAATAACTTTGACTAGTTCTCTATCTCATTCTGTTAAAAATTTCAAGTTTACTCTGGTTCTGCTTGTTGGTTCTTCGTGAGCCCAGTTAGCAATGCGTAGAGACAGACACACACACACGAGAGAGACAATTCATAGTTGAAATACTTTTTGCCACGACTCTCCTCCTCCTTCCAGTTACGCACTGTAGATAAGTTATTATAAAAATATTATTATTATTATTAGCACATCTGCATCTGCCTTTATGTGTGTGTTGTGTGTGTGGTGGTGAACTATTCATTGAGCTTTATTTAAAGCTAACGGATTCCCCCCTCGTCGTGTACACATTATTAAGTATTATACGTTTTTAAGCAAGTATACGTTAAAAGCAAGGACGTTTTTATGGTTAAATTTTTCATTGTGTTTGATAATTGGGTCCCTCACTCCATTCACAATATTTTCTTTTTTGATAAAAGACCCGAACAGGAGACGAACAGTCCGCACTCATATTTTTTGATATCAATAGTTTAATACTTTTCCCCATTACGTTCTCTGTGTATCGCTATTATATAATCAAACACTATTGGACGCCGTACCCTCCTATGGCTATACCTACACAGTCTATCATACAGGTAATGCACACATACACACACAGTACAGACAATTTTTGTCATTCTTGATTTGTAGGAGGCTCAATTCTTGGACGAATAAATACTGGGACTGACCAAGGTAAAAGTTGGAAGTGGGCACAGACACACAGAGAGGAATGATGCCGTGAATACCGTGTGTGTATCTCATCTCAAGTAATCCAATTGAATGGACACATGCTAAATAAAGACTTTGTCATTTCTAGTTTCTAGTACACCCTCCTTCCCTCCTCGTCTTGGACGACTCTCTTAATGCATGATGAGAGGAGAGGAGGGTGAAACACATGTTGCAGGAATCGGTTTAGCGTGAAGCAGCGTCCTCAACTTTATATCTCATAAAAGTAATTTTTTTATACTTGGTCTATTCGTCCTACCTGTCATTTTTATTATTCCTCCTCCTCCCGTCCTATTGTGTAGAATGGGTGCTCTCGGTGCAACTTGTATTTAACACCTCACTCACTTTATACACCCTTTGTACTCTGTGCAGAAATACACATTCGTCCCTATATACACAAGCTACACAAGTTGACGTTTGAACCAACCATCACAGTGTAACTAATACGATATGATGTGTACTGTGTACACAGTTTTAGCCAAAATAACAGGGGAATACACAAAAGAGGAGTCCATTTACAATTATGTAGTAGCAAATGAAAATGGGATTTTGTTTTATCCTCCTCATCGAAAATAATAGTGGAGTTTGCGGCTAAAGAGATATTTTAAGCTGTGTGTGTATGCAAGAGCAAGAAGTAAAAGAGGATTATGAATGCATTTTTGTTAGGTGCTTCTCATTCCACATCCTGTCCTCACGCTCTTTGTCTTCTAGGCCAAGTTGAGAGCATCATCATTTTTATCTGAATAAATGATATGACTTAATTTGACATGATTTGTACTCAAATAGCCTTTATTGTGCAATTATCCTTTTGTGTGACAAGGAAATTTGGGACTAGCACTGTTTTATGCGATAATGAATTTTACGTAACCTTAGACTTGACCTTAGTCAACTGCAATTGAGTTTTAACTATAATAACAGGTGGGATATTATCTTGATTTCCTACATTACGTGACTACGTGTTTAATGTTACCTTAATTTGCACGACATGTTAATTAGAAAACTAAATTATTGAGGTAAAGCCTGTCATTTATTTTTGAACTGCACTCTGCATTCTACTTAAGTACTTATCGACACTGTGACTTAATTGTCAATTAGAATGTGTCAGTTAATAAGTTGGAGTTTTTGAGTTGGTGGCACATTTTGGGTAATAATACACAAGTGTCCTATGTTGTATTTCTTTTGGTAGTGAACAAAAGGCCAACACACGCGCAAGCACACATGTTCCCCTCACAGTGAGAGTACAATTTAATTTAGCTGTAAAATGAAGGGAGCTCATTACTGACACAATGTTTGTCAGAGATGCAAAAATGCATCACAATCTGGTCTCCAGCCTAATTTCCCGTTTCATTCTTTGCGTCATGAATTCCTTCGACATGTGTTTTAATCTTGGGGGTGGTGTACAGTACAGTAGGTAAGCCAGGTGCCTATTCATTTTCTTTTACAAACTTTTCTTTCTCATTCATCCTACTTTACTAGTGCCAACTGCAAATTTCAAGGAGATACTACATTTTTTGAGCCTAATATTTTAAAATTTGACACAATTCTCTGCGTGTCACAACGTGTGGTGGGGGTTTTAGGTTGGAGAAACTATTTTCCTTCGTACAACATTGACACACATGTGAAATTAATTTTTTATAACTGGCATTTTGAGCTCATAATTCAAATATTCCAATTTTCACACTCATTAAACAACCTTTCCCCGACAATAATATTGATTTACGAATACTCACACATGTCTCTGGATTCGGGTGAGTGAACCTCATTAAAATTAGGAATTTTCGAGAAATGTGTTCAAAAATACTGTCAGGTTTTATTTAACAGCTGGGAAGGATTGTCCTACTTTTACGAAGAAAATTAATATTAATTCGAATCCAAAATCTGAATTAATTTTAAGGGGAATTGAAATTTAAGAAGTCGCCGTTACTTTCTCTAGCTTTTCCTTTAAGTTTCCATGTTCTCTAGCAACAAAATTTGGTGACCAAACTCTCAAAATGACTATTTTTACATAAAATTAAAATTACAAAATCAGAAGCCATTGTCAGCCTTTCCATCTAACTGAAACGTAATTCTTAGGAGGATTTAAATTTGTTCTCACGGACAAAGTGCTAATAGAAAAAAAGCACTGGTTTGTCTACAAAGAAAGAAAGATCATTGATCTGACAATATCTCTTGTTTACACAATTGTTATTTACACAACATACCACACACGCACACACACACACTTGCAAATATTTTTCCCTATCCCACCGTTTTCCATCCCACGCAACCACAACCTGGAAAATCCACTCCGTTTTTTCTCTCTCTCAAGATCACACAAATACACACACATATATTTACACATAATTTGAGCAGACGCCTTCTGAGTCAACTCAAGTAACAAGAGTGAATTTTCTTTACACTATCCAAGAGAAATCGGAATTTCCCAAAGTAAACCCAACTCAACGATTTTGACTTTTGAAAAAAAAAATTCACATGTATTCAAAATGTCCTCACGTTTTCTTCCATCCTCGCGTCACCTGTCCCTCCACATTCTCCAAAAGTCCTTTTGTGTGTCTCACTTTTTTCCGTTAATTACATTTACTCTTTAGCCCTCTGTTCTATGTAGTACAGAAAAATTCACATCATTTTAAACTAAGCCCTGATTTTCAGATTCTTATTTTTCATTTCTCTTTAAAAAAAGTAATACAAGAATGGTTATTGTATTACTACACACTTCCCATTCATGAAATTATGAATAATTTCCAAATGTACATTTATGAAACATGAGAGTAATTCCTTGTAGTCATAATATAAACAAGAATTTGTATTTGGTAATAAAGTTGGCAACCGATTTATGTATGGACTTTGGAGGGATGGAAATGTGAAAGGAGAGAGAATCTACTTTGCCTCGAGACTGGGATAGACGAGAAAGTTGTCTTCTCAAAATATTTAAAAACAAGATTGAGTGCTTCGATTATAAAATCTCCCAGTCGCCCCTTTCTTACGTGAATAGTGACTCAACAAGTCACTTAACAAGGGTTGCACTACTACAATTTTTACAACCTTTCGGACAACGACTTGTGTGTGCGTGCGTGTGTCAAATTGAAAGGACAGTCTATAATATGGTAATAATAATCCCGATGAAGGATCATAAATCAATCTGACGATGGATGGCTAAGCCATTAATAAAATATTCCTTATTATGTACACAATCCTTGATCCACCCTTCCATTTCATCCAGAGTCTCTCTCTTTCTTCTTCCCTATTACATATTATTTTACGTAGGTAAAAGGTAATCAAAAGCAAAAAATCTACACACGTACAATTTGAGACGGACTACTGTCTGCTCTCTTATTTTTCTTTGTCATGATTAACATGTCATACTAAATTGTCCACACACCCATTTTATGCAATTCTTTTGTAACATAGTCTACTTTGACTTTGTGGATTTGTTTTTTTGGTAATATGTTTTTAATTTGAGGTATTATTTCTCGTATTTTTAAATTTCTTCATTGAAATATCCGAACAGTGTCAACAAAAAATTCGGGTGTGTTGAGAGACAAAGATCATTAGTGCAATTTTTGAAAAAGTGAGTATTTTTTACTCCCAATTTATTTTTGGACAGTCATCATGACACCCATAGTGTCATAAAATACACAATTAAGGAGCAGCACACTTTATCAATTTGTTCCACTCATGCTAATGAAAGGTTAATGTCAACATGGATTAAGTTGAACTTGACAAGAATAATGGAATTTTATTGTGTGTAGACAATCAAGGGCACTTATTATCCATTCATTTTTGTATTCCATTTAATTTTATTAATGACACACACAGATTGTCAAGTGAACCGATTTTAAGAGGGTAGAAAAATCCATGACCAACTTATTATTGAAGAATTTTTGTTAAAGATTGTGGATTCTGGTGCGAATAATATGTTCTCATCATTCTTCCATTTATTTGTTATTTATTGTATTTTTTGTATATTGTATTTGTGTGTGTGTGTGTGTGTGGAGGCTCAAAGAGGGGGAAAGAATTCCCACAGCTTAAATAAAAATAGGAGGAAAAACGGGGGACATGGTTGAAAGACTTGAATGTTTCTCCATAGTGCCGTTTTCCTTTTTAATTGTCGAGACAGTAAGGTTACGGTTTTTAACTAAACTATTACTTTTCTCAGTCTCAAACTCTTGGACGAGTGTTTAAATGGTCATCTCTCTTTTCTCTCCTTCTTGCTTCTACTTTTCAAGTCAAGTCAAGGAGAGGAACATTATTTACCAAAGCTGTTCATGGAGCCGTGTGATGATGATGAGGAGTCCATGTCCATTTTTCGTAGCATCCATCTCTCTAACCGTACAAAAATCCTCTTGTTTCTCCTCCTCCACCTTCACCTCCTCCTACTCCTACTTTGTATTGTGTAATCAAATTAATTGTAACAAATCCACCACAGTACACACACTCACACAATTCCCTGACACACAAAAGCATGGAGAATCGTTTCCTTAAAGAATAATGCAATCGTCAAGTAGGCACCCTCCTCCTCTTTTCTACCACTATTAAAAGGTTAAAACTAACAGGAATTGATGAGGTAAGGATAATTGTCCTTTTAGGAAGCATAGAATCAAATCCTGCTACTCGATTTATTGCCTGGCCACTTTCATCAGTGCACAATTAGGTGCTGGTCTAATATGTGATCTCAAGTGATCTCAGTCCTTTGGTTTATTTACGGAATTTTGAGAGTCACTGTTCATACTGGCCAATTCAATATTCAGCAAAAACCACATTTCTATGGTTAATCTATATATCTCCTCTGATAATTTTCACATAAATTTCCTGATATCCGGCTTCCTTAAATTGTGTGTAAGATCTGTAAGAAAATTAGTCTCACATTCCACGTAATCTTTGTAGAGAAAGGCGTAATAAAGATGGGTAATAAAATAATTAATTATATTTTAACACTAATGCGAATTTTTTTATTATGAGAAATTGACGGATTGACACGAGACAATTAGAGAGAACTTTTCCTAGGAAATTTTGTTGAAGACCAGGCTGGTACACATTGCTGCACTGTGAATTTCTTTTCGTAAAAAATACAATCTTGTAGAAAATCATGAGATTGAACAAAGACAGGACAAAGTGAACAATGTTCTGTCAACAATGGACTGCATTGTTGATGGACAGATATAATAAAACAAGATGGGATTGGTACGACCTGCTCAAGTTTTTCCTGAGAAAACATTAAACCAGTTTCTGTCTGTCTGCCTTCATGGGGGGCGCAGGGTTGAGATGAAAAGAAAATACGGGCAATGAATAAATCAATGCAAAAAACATTATCCAAGAGAGAGAGGGAGAGAAGGTGGATGGATACATTAGAGATTCACAGAACTCTAACAAAATTTAATGTTGTCATTAAAAATAACCATTACTGGAATGGAGAAAGAATAGACTTCAAGGAAAAAATCCAAATGTTTCTTCATTAGAAATGTACAAGAATTCGGATTCGGGGACTACCTTTCCACTACAAAAAGTTGAAAACAAGAGAGATGATCATCAATTCATAATAAGTCTTCCCTTCTTTTGATTCGAAATGAAGGAAATGTTAATTCATCAACGTATTTTGATGAGGATTAAAGATACAACACGAGATTATGAAGAAGTTTGTTCAATTGACGTTCATGTGAATCAGGGCAAAGAATTCACTATGAAGAATTAACAGAATTTTTCTTCACATCTCATATTTTTGTAGAGTGGAGGATGTGCGGGTTTCAGATCTGAACCACAGATACATGAATGAATGAAGAGAGAGAGATTTGTACTACTGTAGATGAAACAATTTAAGGATGGTGGGGAAGGTAGTATGAACAAATCATAAATAAATGGTCCACTACAAGAAGGTGAAGGTGTTTTTTCGGAGGATGGAGAGGAGGAAAGAGTGATGTAAGAGAGGAGGAAGGGACAAAGTCAAGGAGGAGGAGATGAAGGCGAGGAGGTTAAGTAAGTAGTATTTCTTTAATCTGATTTCTTCGCACAAAGCCGTTCAATTCATCCATCCAAGTAACATCAAGTACAACCCATTACAGTCAGTCTGTGTCCATGTGTAAATGCGTTGTGCGAGTGTGTGTACAAGGGTCAATTTTGAGTGCCGTTCAAAATTCTCCAAAGGTCAATACACGCTGAGTAATTAGACTCTCTCTCTCACTCTCTTGTCTTTAACTCACAATTGTCAGATGTTTTACGTTCATTCTCGTTCTGGTTCTGAGTTTGAGCATCAACATCTTCACCTTTTTATTATTATTAATATGAGACTCTCTTCCTTCACACACAATCATTATGTAGAGAATAAAAGTAAAGTATGTACACACACACACACGTGAAGAAAAAGGGAAGAAGGGAGAGAGAGAGAGACAAAAAATCAGTAGCACGTCATTTGTATAGGTCATAGGAGGACATTACATGTTCATCTTGGCCACGATTATCCCAATCCCGTGAGATGAATAATGAAAAGTCTACTTGTACACACACACGCACACACACAACAGATGCATGTCGAGAGGATTTAAGTTAATACAAAATAAATGAAAAGACACTTGAACTACTATCCTCCGCCTTCATTCTAAAAGCCTATATTTATTTCAAATTTCAGAAAAAAACCGAGACTCTCACTCGCCCTGTGTGTGTCTAGTGTGTGTGTGTACTTCAATTCCTGATTGAACAACTCACGAAAATTTCCCTGACCGGTTAGAGCTGTCTACAGACATCGTTAGATTCTTTAAAAATTCAGTTTTTTTGCAAAAGGTTATTTAACTAACTTGCCTCTGGTTCTTTCCTCTTCATCTTTTTCTCTTCTTTCAACTTTCTTCCGTATTTTTTCCCATACACTTTACTCCTACCAGCCCCACTGTTTATCTATTATTTACATCACATACAAATTACACAGCATAATCTTGAGAGCTAGAGGCGGAAGGGATGCAATGCAGTGCAAAACGGAGTTTGCATTGTCCATGTAAACGAGGGAATTAAATGAGAAATCAATCCAGAACAGATAATTGACTGCCTCTTCAATGTACATGCAAACAGACATAATACGGTCTAATGGATGATAATAGAGAAGAGCATAAAAAACCCAGTCAGAATGTAGTAAATCAACTGCTCATTTACATGGAATTGATTGTAATTTGTGGTGGTGGTGGTGGAAAAAAAGGTAGCTAATGTGGATGGAAGGATCACAATCAACAGGAATGGATTTTTCCAACAAATGTTTTTTTCCTCTCCTCTTTCTTTCTCTTCTACAGTATGTAGTATGTAGAAACATCTTGAGGAGAGAAAGAGAGAAAACAGACAAGGAAGGTTAACATTATGTTGAGTAGCATCACCAACGTATCGTAAAATTTCAAGAAAACTAATGATTATCCGATTGTTAACCTTTAGAGACAATAAAGTCAAGTAGAGGAGGGTTTGGACGCTAATAAAGTTAGAAGGAAGTGGAATGTGTGTGTGTTAGAATCCATTAGTAGTCAACAAAAGTCGGTATGTACTTCCTCTGACTTAAATTGGGAAGTTTAACTGTTCCTCTCTTGTTCCAATCTGTCGTCCCCACACACACACACACACACACAACACAGTTCTACAGATACAATGACATGCTTTGAGGTTGCCTTCACTGCCTCAGAACAATGAGAGAGAGGAGAGCAGAGAGCTGTGAGTTTATTTGAAAAAACAAGACAAAAAGGGACAAATGTGTGTGTGTCCTTGTCAACTGTCACCAAGGAACAAGTGTCACCACATGCCAATTTGCGTGGGTTGTGTGTGACCATTTTTGCGGAGGGTATGACACACCAACAGAAAGAACGAACGTTTCATCATTTCAGAAAAACGGGATTATCCATCCATCCGCTGCTAATAAATGTTTTTTTCTTTGGCTGGTGCCCACTCAACGTACTAGTCCTCGTGGTACCGTACAACCTAACATTTATTCTTAAGTTTAGTTAGCATGCGAAACTATCATTTTACCCACATGTCAATTGTGTGTGTGTGGAGGGACAAATTATACATAGAAGAGAGAAAAATTGGAGAGTATACCATGACGCTTTCGTCCTTTGTTGAGACTCCAGCTACTTCATTAATATTCATTATAGACATTTAGATTGAGGCTGTCCACGACCTGCCTAGGTTGTGTACTAGGTCAGGAGATATGAATGTCAAACTGTAAGAGAATTTTGAGCACAAATGGGTTTCTCTGCCTCAAACTACTTAAACTGCTTCTACTGCTTTGTCTCTTTTGAGCAGAGGAAGAGTGTAATATTTGGATAATAAACAAAATTAGTGTGTGAGATAATTGTAATTATTCACCTCGTAATTAATCTCAAATGTCTTTTTGAAGTATTCTGTGAAATTAAGAAGAGTAAAATGCAGAAAATTTTTGCATGTGTGTGATGGATTAAAAATTTTTACAATCTATTCTCGCTTTTCTGTAATTTGATTTTGTGGCTTAATTGACTCGAATCTCATTGAAAGGGAAATGATTGGAATTTTTCCACCCATTTAAGTAATGTATGTACAAACGATACGATACGATGTACGATTTGTGAGGATGGAAAGAGGAGGAGAAATTTGCCACCTCATTCATTTCCCTGTGGTTTTTATAATCAACCGGTAAATTACACACACACACACACACACACACTTATTCCACTATTGTACAGCTAACTATGGACGGGAAACTGAGCGAGGCATACTTGATTTTAACCATCTGTATTATTATTATTATTTTGGGCAGGGAGAGAGACCTATGGTTATCACAACAGCCCAGACACACTCACTCAATTATTGTTTAGTAATAACATAAAATTATCATTGAAAGTTTGCATAGCCTCATCATCCATTAACTTTGCTATATCTAGAGGTTACAAACACGAGACGTGTAATCATTTCAGCCTCCTTAACTGTGTGTTTGTGGATTGTCAAAATTTGGATGCAAAAAATATTGAAGCACACTCAAAAGTGACCAGGATTATGCAAAATGTAAATTTATCGAATATTAAAACGAAAACCAATTACTACAGCTAGAAGTAGAATTAAAAAGTAAAGAGAAAGTACACCATACCTTTGATTATTACAGCACGTTGCCAGGATCGGGTATTTTCGGGTAGTGACTTTAAAATTTCCTTTCTTATCCTTCTACAAAAGAAAGTGTCCGGTCAACTCTTGCACTTCAGAAAGAAGCTCACTGCTGACAGAAGAAAGTTCATACTAGTCAAAAAGGGGAAGTCTAAATGTTCATTGGGTTAAGGTTAAATTTGAACAAAGTGTTTTTTTGGTCATTTGAGAATTTGTCATGTGAGTGACAAGTCGTTAACATGTGTGTGTGTGTGTTGCCTCTTCTTTTTTTGAGGTTAACCAAGGAGTTTCTCTTTAGACTTTAGATTTTGAGTGTGGAAGTGCCAAGGTACAAGGAAACAATTATAAAGTTTTTCTTGATGTTGATGATGATGACAGACGTTGTCAGTTGGTGTACAACACCAACCTACCAATTTTCTATAAATAAAAAATTGTAGTTCACTCACACACACATTCTATCTACTATCCATGCATCTTCTCAATAATTTGTTCTCAACTGTTCTTTTCTCTTTCTCACACATCTCCACTCATTTCATCTCTTTCTTTCTCTCTCACACACACTCTCCCGTCACAGTTTCCAGCTCTTCTGACCACTTGTCACATGTATGTAGTCAACACACATTCACTCAGTCATAAAAAACACGACGTTGATGAATGGGTAATGAGAAAAAGTTTGGAGGAGGTATCCACACAAACAACGCTCACTCGTAATGTTCCAGCTCCATGGATTGACAACCATGCAAATGAGGGAGAAACACAACAAAGGGAGAAAGTCGATTATGTTATTCTTCTATGGTCAAAACTTTTACATGGATTATGTAGTACTTGAGTCACTTTTCCAAACTTTTGTCTTCAACACTCTCTCCCAAGCTTTAAGATTTGTCAAACTGAAATTTTGAAACACACACACACAGTCAATCACAACACTCTCTGCTGATGAAGATCTGATCGATGATCGAAGCCACTGAAACTGAAACTGTTCAATGACAAATGAAGTCAGTTGTTCATCATTCCGATGGTGACAAGTTGAGCATCAAAACTGCTTAAATAGAATAGAATAAATTTGAGATGTGTGGTTCCCTTCAGAAATTGTCACTTGTGAAATATGTCAAAGAAATTGTATTTCTCGCTCCCCCTCTTCTTACATGGATGGATGTGTGTGTAATATGTACACACAATATCTCTGCTTATAGATCTTGAATTGGGGAGGGAATCATTTCTATAATGTGTATATGGTGTGTCTGTATGTGTGGAGAGTGTATTTTGGTTAGAGATTCTTCATCTTGTGGTTTACTTTCTGGGGTAGACCACAAGAAAAATCTGTAAGTCCTCTGAGTTTCTTGTTCAGTGTCGTCGGTCGTGGATGATGGAAATTGAATCCTGAGAGAGAATTGTCAAAGGAGAGAAGGGAGGGAAAAAATACAAAAAGTTATTATGATGCTGAAAACACAATAAATAATAATAAGTTGCATGTGTCACAGTCGGAAGTTGGAGACAGCCTTCCATTCCACCGCAAAAATAGTGTCAATGGCTGTCGTAACGTATTATTGAATTCTGATATGTCAATAGAGAGAGAGGGGGGAAAAATTGTTACCTGTGTTCTGTTGAGGATGGTGGTTGGTCGAGAAATTGTGAGGGTCCGTGTATCTCTCGTCAATTGTGTTTGCCAAGTGGTGGAGGAGAAGTGATATTGGAGATGTTGATGGAGATTGAGAGGTGGTGGTCAATGTGAATTGAGATGGAAGTGAAAAAAAATAGTGCTCAACTTTTCTTCTCCTCCTTATTCTTCAGCTGATTCCCTCCCTTCACACTCTGCCTCACTTTTTTCGACTGGGTTGGTTGAGACAGGGGTCTTTGTCAGTCTCTCATGCTTTCCTCTGTCTTGTTGTACACAATTCTGTTCGAGATGGATGTGTGTGGATGAAGGATTAGGAATAATGGGGAAACACGCAGTGCAAGTCCAAGTCGTAGCGTTCCGGTTTGTTGCATCCCTTCTCTCTCTCAACATACACACACACACAGCCAAAGAAGATGAAGAGGAGACTGCTTCCATCCTTTTTATCTGCTAACATCTTTTCTTTACAGCTATGACAGTAATAGGAAAACCCAGAAAATACTCTAGCTACTTAGGTTGATATATAAGGTATGTAGTAGTATGTACACATTTAACATTTAACACACACACACACACAGGAGAGAGAGAAGGTGAATGCGGGGAGATAATAATGTGTGTATGGTCGTTTTGCACACACCAAATAACCCATTCATGAGGTTCTCCTTCTCTTCTCTTGGTGCACTTCACTTGTTTGAACAACCCTCCGTCTTCTCCTCAACATTTTAGATATATGTCTTTGGGTGAGAAATGTGTATTTATATATTATTTTAACTGGTAATTGTGAATTGTATTTCCTGCCACCACCTGACACACACTCTCAACCTGTACTATTTGATTTGGAATCTTAAATGCAGGCATGCATTTCATTTGCTTTATTTATTTTTTCATTTCAGTTCCTCCTCTTCTTTTCAACTTTTAATTCTTTCTTTCTCTCTTTTTTTCCTTTTGGGGGGAGGTTTCCTTGTGCGTCTCTGAATTGTATTTGTACAAGTGAAAAATGCATTATGTGGAGAATAAGGTTTTTGAAAAAAATTGCAGTGGCTTGTGTTCTCAATCATCAATTGATGTCTGGCCTTTCCATACATGTATGTATTTTAACAAATTGAGAATTCTCATCACGATGCAACTTTACATCATCCCTTTTTTTACTTTTGTATGCCTTAAATTGTGTACGTCTGCATTTTCAATGTGTGTTATTTACAATGACCGTTTTATGTGGATTTGTTATATGTTTATCGGAGATGGGGAGTCTTCAGAAGACGAGACGTGTTGGGAGTATTGATATTGTTTGAATGGTTTAAGGAAAATGGTTGATCAAAAACAGTAGTAGTAGTAGATTTTAACACTGCCTTAGTAAAAGGCAAAGATTTATTCTTCTTTAACACACACACACTTACACATCCACACACTCACAGTTCACACAGACAAAGTCCAAGTCTGAGTCCTTTCCAGGAGACAGTGCAGAGCACAAGAGTGAGGGAGGTAATGAATTCTCTCAGCAGTCACAGCCTTTTTATACCCGTGCTGTGTGACGTAACCATTTTCCATGGTTCACTAATTTTGCACATGACTCGTGCATGAACACTTTTTAGCATAAAGTGTAAGAATATGCAATTCGCATATTAAAATAATGTAGTACACTACATTTTACATAATCCAAATCATTACAGTATTGTAAAAATATTTATAGGAAAGTGTATCATGTGTTCTAACCTACATTTTTGAAATTATGTTCCATCCTCGAAAAATACAAATCTTTTTTCAAGATCGACATATTGTTTGATCAGCTTTGCAAATCTTCCCTGATTGGATCTCTTTCAATTAAATGTACGCACTTCCTACGCACACGCACTTTTTAATAAATATTCGGTGTGTTTCATCCATCATGCGGTCAGATTTGGGTCAATATTTTTGTGCAAATTTGGGTATTTGGTTCGTTGGGACGATTGAGTGACATTTGGTTGTGTGAAAATTGGAGGAGTCTCACGACTTGTAATCAGTTATTTTGTATTTTCTCAAGAATTCACATTAACTGCAGTTAACCAATCTTATTCATTTTGTTCCTACTGTACAGATAGACACTCTCAGATTCTTCTGTATTCTTGTATGATTCAAATTAAGGAAGAGACTTGCAAATGACATTTGCTGCTTTTGCCTCTTCTGATGGAGGGCTCTTTTATCTCCTAACTTTAACTCTATTGTTTGTTTGTTATTTTGACTCATTTAAGCATTGTTGGCTCAAAACAATGATATAACGTGCAATTCATGTGTCAATGGCTTTTATCTTGTCTTATGGATTCCTCCTTCCTCCTCCTTTTAGACTGTGTACAAGAACCATTATGTACCTAGGAGGAGGAGGAAATCCGAAGAGATTTCAACAAAATTGGTGATTAATGTGTGTGTGAGCAAATGGTAATTTTAAAAGCCAATCCACAAAATTTTAGAAAAACGTAAGAAAAGGGATTTTGAATACAAATGATCAAGACAATAGGGAGATGGTGATGGGTCCAAGGGTTTAAACAAAAAAAGAGAGAAAGAAAACTAGGATTGCGTGGGCAATTAGAAAGACAAAAGATTTTTTTCTCTTATTTTTGCTAACAACAGTCAATTTCTGTGTTGTGTACATACATTGTAAGGTAGAAATCAATCCAAGAAAATTGGACTGATTTCTCTTCTCAGGACACACACACACATGCAGTATGTACTCACATATTTTTAAAGTTCAAGGTAAGGATTTGAAGGATTGTCATTCCCTCATTCTCATCCTCCTCCTCCACCTCTAATTGACAATTTGTACTGCACTTTTACAATGGCAGTAAAGTATTGTTCAACCCCAAATGTTCATTTCCTACACCCTCTCTCTCTGTATCTCTGTCTGATTTTACACTTTTTCTTTTTCTATTGTCGTATGAGACAATCTGACTCAGTTTGTCATTTCAGGCAGAGTCATCCAGGGGTGAGTGAGGCTGCAGAGAGCCCTTACTGTTTGTCTTTAGTTCTCATTCATATTCGTGTGTGTGGAGAGAGACAGAAGGACTTTTTATTTGAAGAGTATGTAGCTGTAGCGGACAAGTATTATGATGTGTAACAAAATCCTTTACCTGTGTGTGTGTGTACATATAGCGTCCCGTTTCCACATTTGTTTTGTTTTGACTTTTTGTGAAAGCCTTTTTTGACTCTTTTCAGATTTCTGGTGACTGCGTGGATTTGGTGCACAGCTGATGACTTTTATGGAGAGAAAAGAGAAAAACGCCATGAGTGATTATGACTTCAAAAAGATAGGAGCATAGAATTTGAAAGAGTAATTCATTATTTGTGAAGCCGAGAATCTGTTCAGTGGAAATGAATGACGAATGGAATGTCTCCCTCCATGCGGAAGTCACTTTTATGTAATTTGATTGTTAATATGATTGTTGTGAAGAATGTATGTGGATTCAAATTACAAAATCCTGAATGATCCCTTGTCAAATGGGGTATTTACTCTTCAAGATTTAAGTATGAGTACTACTCATTGAGTAGTGCTTATAGAATATGAATCGTCAACAAAAAATATGACAAGGCACTCTTGACCTTGCCGTCTCAAAAAATTTACAGAAATCATTGTAACTTAGAACAGCCTTGTATTTTTGCACAATTCAGTTTTATGTAGTCAGTAAAGTTGAAATTTTTATGGCATCATTTTTATTATGACATGACCCATGTCTGATTTGATGGAGAAAATGGAACAAAAATTAGCCACACTGCGAAGTGTGCTGTGTATTGGTATTATGTATTTTGTGTGAAAAAGTAATGAGCTAACGTAATAATTGTTGCAAAAATAACACACACGCATGCACAATACGCTGGTCAGGGAAAGCAGTACAGGTAGTACATAATGAGACATTGATTTAGTGTGATGCAAAGTACAAAACAAAGTTTGGGTAACAATGAGACCGAGACTAGACAAACAATGAACTACACAATATTATGATTCAGAATTAAGTGTATGGCCGTCAAATATTCTCAAAATTGGGGATGGCCAAGGTCCTGAGTTGATCACGAATCATCAGAGTTGAAACGGCTTCATTAATGAAAGAGGACCGGAAATAAGGATTCGAGATTGTGGTTCTTTGTGAACGGAATGGATGTTGTACGAGGATTCTTTGATCCATGTTGGGGTAGAACATAATTCATAATAGGGTAAGACAAGGCGAAGGAAAAAATTGGGCTTGGGCCAGTGGGATGAGGAGGAGGAGGAGGAGGGGAAAAGATTTTCGTGTTTAGTGTGGGTTGAACAAGTGATGCCTAATAAAATCTCATAATGATCCTTTGACGGCTCCATTGACTTGACTTACCCTGACCGTTTAGTGTGTGTGCAAGATTAACTGTTCATAAATTCTCTGAGGAGGATCCATGATCTCGTCCCGTTCTTCCGTTTCATCCTTTTTTCTGCTTTTACATCAGAAGATATTGTGCCTAGTCTCATTATAAGCTTTTTAATTTAAATGTGTATGTCCTTCACAAAAGAGATTAATTAAACATTCCCTCTGTGCTGACACCATTCGTAATCAAGTTACAGGTAATATGGATTTTTATTAATTTCCAAAATTAAAGAGACACACAGTTCCTAATTTGAAATTCTTAATTTACTTTTACAATTCTTGTACAAGTAATCCCAACTAACCATTTATGATTCAATACAGTACACATGTAATCAAGCCCCTGCCGATGATCATTAAATTGTGAGAGGCAATAAGGAAGAGAACTTTTAATTTGGATTTTAATTGTGAGCCAAAAAATATTAATCATAAAATTTCAAAATGCCCCTGTGCAAAAATTCCTCAAACATGATTGTTAAATAGCTTTCTCTCTCTCTTTCTCTCTCTTCCATGGATAAAGGTGAACTGTTGTACTCATAAAGTTAAAGTTTTGTATGTAATGAATAAAGTGAAAGAAATTATTTATAAGGCATTCGATTTTTTATTTCATTTCTCTAAGGGAGTACAACATGCATAATTTCCCTGTGGAGTCACATTAACCTATTCTTTTGACTTCTGACAAAGTCAAAAATTAGTCGTTAGTCAATTTAAACTATACTTTTGCAAACTAAAGTAAAATTTTTCTGTATAACATTATTGTATTGTAAAACTAAATACACTTATCTTTATATTTGTCCTAGCACAGACATTAAATTACTAATAATAATTATTGACATTTTCATAATTTACTCACACTTACACCAAAACTAAACATGGCAAAATGAATAAATGTGTCCTTTACACGCATTATTCTGTGTAACAATACAATCTCTTATTTTATATCTAAAAGTTTTCATATCTAACAGTGAAGACATTATGGACCACTACAAATTGTGATTGACAATAAATTTTCGCTTCATATTTTGCAGTAGTAGGTAAAAGTTGACGCTAGTTATATCTTATTTTTTAACGAGATGAAAGGTCCAAAACAAGTCAAGAGGATTTTTCAATAAAAACAAGATTGTGAACTATGTAGAACTGCGAATCGCAGTCTGCGATTGTAAATTTATTACAAACTCCAGGAAATTTATTATATTATGTAAGAATTTTTTCACTAGATTATATATTGTTGTGGTGTATGCGTATTTGTGTGTGTGTCAACAATTTTCAACGTATTTTGCACGTATCCATTTATGTACCTGACTTGACCTGGGGATTATGAGACTAACATACAAAAGTACAGAGCAGAATAGCAAAGTGTAAGTAAAATCCTCCCTTCATTTTTCTACATTGTAGTATAGGTAGTACTGTACTATGATTTCTCTCTTTCTCTTTCTACTATGTAACTCATCTCAAATATAATTGAAATTACATCAATTACACATTTATATGCAAATTGTCTACAAATAAAAAAGGACAAAACAACAACAGCAACAACAGAAGCAGGAGTCAAAACTTCACATTTGCAGTTGGTAGATTACATCATCTTAATATTTTTTTTATTATTCATTATTTATTTATCTTAATACACTCAATACAAGGAATGTACTATTATGTAATGTAGTTGTGTGTTGTCTAAAATCATAGTTTGTCACTCTTTTTCACACACAAAAAACAATTAATTAATAATTAAATTAAACAATGCTGTACAGAATCATTATCTTAAATCATGTAATATTTAACTGTAGACACACAGCAACAAAAAACAATGTGGAGCGTATAATAGGAGCGTATGTAAATTATTTACCTCAATTCTTTTGATAAATAAATATGTATACAATACACACACATAATGTATATTTCATAATTTCATATTTTATCATTTTTTTCAATATATATATATGTTTTTTGAATAAAACTACTACGTTTTTTTCTCAAAATGTACACTACACAAAAAAAAGTTTAGGACCTTTTTTTCCTTTTTTTACTCTAGTCTACATAATAATAATTTAATGATTGTAGATGACGGAAGTACAAAAAGTTTTGATAGAGTATGTATTTCATGTAGTATATATTTTTTTAAACATTATAAATTTATATTAAAAAATGGCACATGTTCTGGTCAATTGCAAAACGAAAAAAAAACACGAATAGATGAAGAAATCAGTACGACGCAATGATGATCATCATCTTTCTCTCTCTCATTTTTATATATTTAATATTCTGTATTGTATGTCAACAAAGCTAAATCCATTTTTTTTCTCTTTTCTCTGTTGAGACACGGATATTACAATTTTTTCTCTCTCTATTGTAAATGTAGTCTATAACATGTTTTTATGTACAAATGCAAAAAGTTCAATATGTATTACAATATTGTAGCGACTGAACGTATATATGTATGTATGTATTTTAAAATTGCACATATTTGCAATTCCTTTCTGGACATCACAAAAAAATTACCAAAGAAAAAAATGATTATTAATTATTAGCAAGCGTAAAAAACTGTGTGTGTGTTTGTGTGGAATGTGGAAAAGTCTGGAGATTATCGTCTTCCAGTGGGAAGAAGAGAAGAATTTTTTCTCTACATAACTAATTAAATTATAGTCTAATTTATATGTAGCAGATGGAAGACTGACTGATATTGACACACTGTGATTCATTAAACTTAAATTATGATGAGAGATTCATCCTCAAAATTCCACTGCTAACTTCGAATATGTACGACAGCGTAACTAATTAGTATTTGTGTATCATTGTTAAAGATCTAAACTATTTATTATTGGAATGTATCAGTTTGCGAGTCATCATCAAAAAATATATTTCTATGTACGGAGATTTTGTATCTTTATATTTTGTTTTCCCAAACTCTAATGTTGACTAATGTGTGTGGACTGTGGAGTGTTTATAAAAATTGGGAGATTCTCTTCAAGTCTATTATAAATTAAAAAATAATATTATGATCTCGGAAACTATTGTGAGTGAGTGTGTAGTAACATTGAAGGGTGGTGTGATTAAATTCTATTTAAATTATTTTAGCAAGTCTCTGTTTTGTGCACGGTTAAATTATACATTTTATTTGTTCCTTTTTTTAACTCTTCCACGAAAATTTCTGCAATATCATATTATAATCTTTTGACAGAAGTAAAAGGGTAAAATAGTAAATTATTTTTTGCATATAATTTTTAAATTGACAAGAAAAGTCATTAGTCATTAAAAGTGGACAGAAAAATTGGCAATATTTAGTAATGTCAGTCGAATTACCCCAACGACAAAAGTTCAAATTGGAGAAAATATAGAAACAATTTTTTAATAAAAGGGAATTTAGACAAACTTCTTAACAGAGTCAAGAGATTATCTTACACACACATGGAAATAAAAGAGTCATTGATAGTGGTTAAACAAATTAGTCCGTAGTATTACAAAGAAAATTTTCTTTCAGAGGATTTTGTCCGTGTGTACAAGTAAGTACAGAGTTCTGTAGATTACAATAATAATGTACAGAAATATTGTGTTTTTGTGAAAGAATTAGTAAATATCAAAATTATTGTTCAAAATTGTATTTTTCATAAGTAAGTATATATTCCAGAAATTATTTTCTCCTCGTCTTTCTCCAATAAATTAAGAATTCTTCTCATCATGTTAAATTAATATTAGACTAATGTATAGTTTCGCAGGGAATCTGAGTAAAATCTTCTACAATTCATTGTTATTATCGGAAGACCCTTGAGCAACAGGCCCGAGCCTATAGAGTCAGTCTATCAAAAAAAGCATCCATTGGTCATTACTACTCTAATTTGTATACAAGAAATTTTTTATTTTCTCTTCCTAACAACTACCATGTCAAACACACACGCATTATTCTATGCTATCCTTCTTCATTGTACTTTGCATTGATCTTTTGTCTGTGTTTTGTGTCTTTTGTACAATGAGGAAAAGGCTCACAAGCCTTATGATATAAGGTGTACTTAAGTAACAAGAGAGACAACCATTCGAAGAAAATTTTAAAAAATCCCATCCGAGAGAGAGAGTCTAACAAAAATTGTCCTCGTCATGAAGACTGTGACTGACTTGAGAAAACAAATTAAAATTTCCAAAAGCTTAATCGTAATTCAAAGAGTAAGGAGAAAACAAATGTTTAGACTGTGAGTAAGTCTACGTGTGTGTGGGACATTGATCCCGCATCCCGTATATCGAATTGACGTGTTGTTTTGATAATCCCCAACAAATTTACATGTTCTACTCACTTCATTGATCTTTTTAATAATAAACCAAATTTCTAGACAAGATCCTTGTTACCTCCACACACACATAAGTACACACGTACTAAGTACACACAGTCACTGAAGCTTCATCCTTTTTCTCTCTCTCTCAGACTTTAACGATAATGACTATTGTTGTTCAGTATTGTTATTACCGTCATTTTACTCTTTGACTACCATTACGACATTAGAATATTTCAAGAAGACGGACTTCTTTCTTTCTCTCAAACCTCAGCCACAGCCTCAGCTTCATGATTGGTCAGCTAAACGTTTTTTTCTCCCCTCATCATTTCTGACTACCTGCTGAAGTATCCTCATCCTCCAATCTCATCCATCTTCCCTTGATTTCCTCCGTTAACCAAGTCTCAATTCTGATTGTCTCAATAATTCAGCCTCACGCATTTCATTCATAATCAGCTCTCCTCCTCCTCTATGTACCCAAGTGTATCCCTCCCGTCGGTCCATGTACCATCATTCCCTGACAAACCCAAATTATATAAACTCGCCTCTTTATTCCCACATCTTCAACTATATATATACACATCGACACATCGACTTTTCATCGGAAAAAGTTTTTCTGACACGCTCCGCGCACTCATCCTCCATTCTCCTCATGTGAGCGCAGAATTTTTTTTTAAAAAAAACTTTTCCCCATTTATTGATATACATATTGTGTATATATATATAGGGAGGAAAAAAGAGAACAAAGTATTAGCTATTAATTTCCTCACGCTATAACAATGTAGAGATAAAAAGAGGGAAAAGGGAGGCTGGCTACTTAAAACCTCTCTTTCTCCTCATTTTGTACACAGACACAATTTCTTCGAGTGTTGTGTGTCTTTCAATTTTGCTTTAATTCTGACAAAAATATTATGACTCTCTCATAACTCTCTCTCTCTCCTTCTTGAAGCCACATGGAAATAACCAGAAACTTTAATAGGATTTCCTTGGGCAGACTGAACTGAACACAAAGTGAAAGAGAGAGAGAGAGGGAAGGGGGGAAAAAGAATGTAAGCTTGGGACAGTACTAATTTAACAATGTCCGTTTATGGATTCACAGTACATAGAGAGAGGGATGTGTATACTGTACTGAGGATAGTATTATATTTGTATAATTTTATTATCGCCTCCAGACACAAACAACAACGAACAAGTAATTGCGGCACAAACTGTAGGAAAGAAGGAGAGAGGGAAAGAGAGGAAAAAAAATTGAGGGAACAATAAGAATTTTTCTCCCCTGTCTCTCAACTACAATACAAAAAAATAAAATAATAAAAAAACGCTCTCCCCCTCTTCGTTTTAAATATGAAGCGAGGAGGAGGAAGAGGAGAAAAAAACTTTAAAATATTTGACACATTTCAGGAGACGAGATATTCTATTTCACATTTTTCATCATCTTCCAAAAGTACAACAACACAACAGGCCTTATACTTTTAGCCTACAATTACTGTAACTTTTAAATGACGAGAAGTGACTACTTCTGCTGTTGTTCCTTGTTTGCATCTGGATTTGAATTTACATCTCTTTTGTCTACTTCATACACAACACACAATCTCATCATTAAGATCTTTTGGCGTGATTACATCAGATTTGAATCAGAAGAGTACGGCACAGGAGGAAAGAGATGTGACGTTACGTGAGGAACCTTTTTCATTAAATTCTCTCTCTTTTGACTCCCACAAACCCAGGGATAGACAAATTAACACATAAAATTGCACAAACGATACAAATCTAAATTTAAAGATTCTACTGAAGAAAATTCATCTGGATCCGCATCCACTTCTTCTCACGACGAGAATGGTTGTCTCACTTGTTAACTTTTACTCATGTTTTTTCCTGTATTCGTCAGGGATACTTGTACACACACATTCGACAATGTGTGTGTATAACGTGTGTGTTTGCTTAGACTCTACAACGATGGGTTTGTATACAAAATTTAGATAGTAATGACAAGGACGTAATGCATTGGCAATCTTATATATTTTTTTAAAATAATATATATTTATATATAAAAAACTTCTTATTTCCCATGTACTCTTTTCAGATACCTACAATTATTAGACGTTATTTTCTTTTTAAATAAATATATATGTATAGCTCCAATCTCTTTCTCTCTTTCTGTCTCTCTCGGATACATATATATTTATTCCTATTATTTTGTCCTCATTTTTTTTCTAAAAATCTACCTACCTACCATCCCTTTTCACGAAAAACGAAAGGGGAATGATGAACGACAACAAACTGATTTCTTCTCTCTAACTATGCATCAATAATGCATAGTATTTATGTATTTGGACGTGTGTGTACCATTTGACAAAGACAAAATTCAAGAGACTTGAAGAGTCACAGACAAAGAGAAGGAAAATCTCTTTTTTTAAATGTATCATTTTGAAACTCATCTTTTATAGATAAAGAATTTCATACTGTCATTTTTCTTACAAGTGAGTAATAAATCCAGCTACATTTTTTGCTCAATTTGTCTCAAACTGACCAAAATTTCTATAAACTATTTTAAAAATTGATTGTCATTTCAGATTAAAAATCTCCCAGGTCAAATATGTGTCAAAAATCACACACGAGTAAAGGATTGAGGTCCCAAGCGGTGAACGATTGTCTCGTTTCCTTCTTGTTCTGTAAATTTGTTTTCTATCCTAGAAAATCTTGCTCTCTAAAATTCTACCTCTTTAAAATTTTCTCCAATTAAAGGGCCTCAGCTAGTACAATTGTGTTAAATTAAGTAGACAATAGCATCAGACAGTAAGTTGGCTGGTTGTAGCATTACTCTAGTAAGTAATATTAGATAACAGAAATTAGTTACAGATAAAAAGACAAATTCATATTAAATCTATACATAATTGTATATAGACAAATTTGTTGGTGTCACTCGTAATTTCACTTTTACAATTTTATGTCCTTTAAATCCGGACTACGGATGATTTGAGTTAGATTGTGGTAGAGTTGTGATGATACATTGCGATGAAGATGACTACGATTTCCACATGGAAAGGAGAAAGAATTTTTTTTTGACAAAAAAAAATTTTTGCATGAAATTTTTTCTCCTTCCCTCACTCTCTGCTGTCTCTGAGGTTTTTTGTTTCTTGTACGATAGGACACATATATCTTGAGGTTCCATGGCTGACGTCAAAAAATCCTGGCATTAATTTTCCACTTATTCTTCTTTCTTCTTCCTCTCATCTTTTGTCTGTTGACAGACTTGATGATGATGACGAAAGTGGATTCTGTGAAAAAAATTAATAAAACAGTGAACAATATTATACCGTGACCTGGGGCATTGTTTTAAAAGTAAATAGTATGTAAATGTACAAGTACAAGTACAGTGGATCACACACACACAAATAAGAAACCAATTCCCCTCATCTTTCTCTACATTATAAATATTCGTGTTAATAAATAATTAGCCAGAATATACAATATTGGACCACCAGATGAGTCTCCCCCTCCATTAAATTTTATACCACAATAAATTGAAGAGTGTAATTACTATTTTGAAAAAACTAGCTGCTAATATTCATACACAAATACACTCTTCAAATATTCATGTTCCTTGTACTCCTCTCTGTCTCTCTCTCAAACAGCTTTTTATATCCATCAGCTATCACTTGCCAACAGCAAAAATTTCACACACACACACACACAACAATAACAGAAGAGAAGAAGAAGAGAATGGAGATCAAATATAAAAAACAAAAAATCTTTTCCGTCTCATCTTTCTGAAGCATGATTTCTAATATACTTTATGAGATGTTCATATTTTTTTACACTTCATAAAAAATGTACCCCACAGCATCATCATTTTAAAGGGCACAAGTAGTAAATGCAATGGAATGGAAGAAGCCTCAGAGTGCAGCACAAAAATCATAATCCAACAACAACAACTACAAGCAAAATGGATGAGGAAGAAGACAAGGAGGAGGAGGAGGAATTTATTGAACAAATGTTGGAGAAAAGAGGAAAACCACCTGTTATTTACAAACAATTACAATTACTCTGTACAATACACATCCACAATCCACACACACACACAAAGTGGGGAAGATGGGAGGGAAGAAGAGGGAAAAAACGAGGAATAGAGGAAATGTATCATAAAGAAATATTAAATAATGAGGAACGACCCCCATCCAAGTCCACATTCTTATGTAGAAAAGACAAATAAGAGGAGCGTCCTCTCTTTCTTGTATATACAATACATGTATAAATTGATCTGGTGATGCATACTGTACGCCCCATATAAAATAATACCACACACACACACACCAACTTTACTCTCAAACGAATGATGGGAAAAGGAGTCGGGGTTGAAAAAAAGGTGTTGTTGATCTTGTCAAAAAAACGAGTAAAGTGTGTGTGTGTGGCTTGGGAGTTTGGCTAGGTAGGAAAAAAGTTTGACTGGCACTGGCACTCGTTGAGTATTTTTCACGATACATTATAATGTGCCCAGATTATATGTACAGAGAAAATCTCTCAATTGAGGAAAAACGGCTGCAACATCTTCTAATCGGAGGTCCTGTCTTTTACACTCCTTAAGCTCCGATACATGTTTACCATATGTATACTACGTGGTATGAAATGTACTGCTCATAGGGATTTGTACAGATTCTGTCCTACGGTATAAGATGAATCAGCAAAAGAGAGAGAGAGACATGTAGAGTCTTCTTGTACACATGAGGATAACTGTCATTCATGTATTAAAGGTTTCACGTTTGCCATTCTTCAACACACACAACATTCCTTTGAATCTGCGGGGAGAGAGAGAAAAAGAGGAGGGGAGGGCACACACACATATTATCAGTCAAAGCCGGTAAAGATTCAATGGAGGATTTCTTATTACTTCCTTTTCTTCCCCCCATCCCTCTTTTTTACATACATGTACTTATGTACATTGAGAGAATGTGTGTCTGTGCGAGAGAGAGAGACAACAAAATAGTTTTCACTGTGAAAAGTATCAGGAATCCAACATTCAAGACTAAAATGAAAGAAGGTTGGATAATGTGTACAAATGTTCAGGGAAATAATATCAAGAATCACATAATAATCTGAGACAAATTTCACGAGAATTGGCATTGAAAAAGTCCTAACAAGACCAACAAGAGGGAAGAAGACAGGAAGAAAAGATTGGAGAAAGAGAGAGATGCTGATTTTATAATGTGATGACTTTATAGAAATGAGAAAATCCTCGTGTGTGTATTCTTGAAACCAAGTGTTGTCTGTATCAAATGATATGAGATACTTTGTAAGGCGGACAATACTTTATTACAAGGAATAAAAAAGTTTTTTTTACATTATAATCGTGCATATTTAGAGGGATGTATGGTCAACAGTTTAGACGTAGGGTTTGTATAAAAATGGTAATTTCTCGTGTATCAATCACTCAATAAGTAGAATGTGTGTGCAAATGCACAAGAGAGAGAGAGAGAGACTGTCTTGAAGGTAGATTAAAGTTCCTGCCTCTATTTCTGCATTTGGAAAATGGCCATTTTAAAGAAAAAATTTTTTTCCTCCTCCTTCATCCCTGAACCACACACACACACACAGTCAGCCAGCCACAGCCACGCATTTTTCATCACAAAAGAGGGAAAGAGGGACGAGGTTGTGGATACACTTTTGCATAGACACACAATTCAACCTGTCAGTCTACCCTATAAGGGCAGGAGAGACGAGAAACGATCATGTATCATGTCCAACGTTTTGTGGTATTTCTCTCCTGTGCTGACGCATATTTTAAAAAAGTGTACAAAAAAAATCTCAATGACGCTATCCTTCTGTACATATTTATTCTCCATTTTCTGATCCATTTCCATTTTTTCAAGCCAAACTTTTATGAACACACACGTTACCTAGATGTCTAGAAGGAGAGAGAGAGTGTGTGTGTGCAAGGCTAGATTTTATGCAGATTACATAAAAAAGACTTGAGTAAATTCATACAGTTTAATCCTTCATTTACCTCCAATTTATTTCCAAATTCACAAAAGCAGTAGCCAAAATGGATTAAAGATTAAGAATTACTATGGAGTGGAGTGGAGAGGAGGACAAGACATTTCATTTGTACTGCCCAACCAAAGCAAAATCTTGTATATAATGCATGAAATCATTAATTTAAAAAAATTAAAGTGTAAATTCTGAGAATTGAATTGAGATTGTTATAATTGAATTTTGTACACGTACAATCGCAATCTATTGAACAATGTACATTTAACCCCCCCCCCTTTCTTTATATAGACCAGCACACAAACACACACACTTCCTGTAGATTGATATTATGCATCATTTTGGATACTGCACTGTGTGTGTGTTTGTGAGGGAGGAGAGAGTGTATTATGTAGTACGGAGTGTACCTACTTTTCTCAAATTTTTTGCCCCTTCTCTTGTAAATAGTAGAGTTGTGTCATAGAAACCAATACTCTCTCTCAAAATTATGCAAAGGCCCATTCTTTCCTTGGCCAATTTTGTTTGAGCTTATGACACACACACTCTCACATGTGTAATTGTATGCTCTCATTTCTTACAAGTAAATATCACGTACAAAAAACACACAGAGAGGAGGAGAGAGGAGGTGAGGGAGGGGATGCGGAATATTTTTTGGAATTCCTCAAACATTTTGTGAATGGAGTGCACACACAAAGGATTGACTCAGTTGAAGGAGAAGGGGATGTAAAGTAACATTTTAAGAACTGTTGTTGCTGTTGCTGTAGCTGTTCCTTCACTGACTCTCGTGTGTTGTCAAAATGTTTGTCGATGGTAAAATAGTAATTGGAAAGGTAATCAAATGAATAATGTACACACATACACGAAAAAAAACGATGGACGAGTCCACACAGACAAGTTTACAAACGAGAATGTTACTCTTTTAGTTATGATCCTTCCAGCTCTCCCTGTCTCCACTCCGCTCGTGTGTGTGTGTGTGTGCTAACCGATGGTTAGTAAACCATTCACATTTAGTCTGTCTCTTGTAGTTTAACTGAAGGGGAACAAGTTGTGTTTAAAATATCAACCTTTCTCTCTTTGACTTCTGACTTTAGAGAGGGAGAAGAAAAAAAACATTTTACATGCCATCCATTTTACAAAGTAGAATACGACGAAGAATATTATGCACACCCCTCATCCTCGTTATTATCCCTATTATTATGACCACACTTTAACGACACACACACACACAAGACACGAACATAAGAGAGAGAGAGGGAGAGAGTAGAGAAGCCCAGACGGAAAAAATTTGAGTAGGGAAAAGACCAGGACATTGTCTCAACTCAATCGACATTACGTAAACAAAAACAGTTTTCCAACTAGCCTCTTCTTCCTCCAACTCCCCTTTAAAGAGTCACAGTACAGAAAATCTCCTTTTTTCAAATGTGTAAGTTAAAGGCCTACCGTAAAATCCATTATTGTACACACTCCTTCTTAATTATCATTAATTTTTTTGGAACTAAATGAGTCCAATTGAGATTTTCCTTTTGTAAAAGTCATTACACAAAATTACACTTTTGATGAAATGGTGTACAAGCCCGGGATGTAATGAAGGTAGTACGGTATTTTTGTACAGGCAGTCCACACACACATTTTTGGGTTTGCATAGTTTTGATTCATCATTGTGTCCTGCTCATGCTTCCATTTGTATGAGAGAGAGACTACAGCTAGGAGGGAGGGAAGAGGGAGGAGGAGGAGGTTTGGTTGAAACTAGAGAAACTGGCTACTCAAAAAAGTAATTGTATAATGTGGAATGGCTAACAGCAACAGCAAAGGGAAGAAGAAGACAAGAAGGAGCAGAGGATTTGGCTGCTAAGCAGTCGAGGAAGGAGGGAGAAGAAGACGAGGAGGAGAAGATGCGAAATGAATCGAGCCAGAAAGATAAGATGTTTGAGGGTTGGTGGTGGTGGTGGTGGTGGGAAAATAATTTCTGCAGATGAAAGAATAAAGGTCAATAACACCCTTGAGGATATATAATGTAATGTTTGTGTGTGGATGTGTGTGTGTGCGATCATGATGATGGCATAGCCAGTCATAGCCATACTATACAGAGAGTGTGTATGTAATGTAGTAGTACCGTCCAGCCGAATGAACGACCAAGACAGAGAGAGAGACACATACACACGATACATGGAGAGTGAGAGATGGAACAAGTATAAAACTTGCAAATCCAGCTCCATTCATTCACACCACCAAAGGAAAAAAAGAAGAAAAAACTCATGACATATTACAAGACGAGACAATACACACACCGTATACACTCTATATATACTAAATATGCGTGTATATATATGCTGCAAGTGTGTGTGTGTGTGTGTGTGTGTGTGTGTAAGAACTACATGCATTCCATCAATTGATCACACAGATTTGAATCCTCTCTTTCTCTCTAAGAAATTTTTCTGTACATATTTTCCCTTTGTATTTCGTATCCTAGTACCGTAGACACACACACACACAGAGGAGTGTGATGTATGTGTACTCTGTATTCCGCACTTGTTCCACAATTCTGTGATACAAGGAGAGTCCACACAGCTATATATGTAGACTGTAGACGTGTGTGTGTGGAGGGTATGACAGGAGGGTTTTGCGTAGAGGAGGAGGACCAAGAGTGTATAAAATATGTATAAAAATGATGATGAAGAGAGGAGAATAAGGCAGCGGTCCATCTTTTTCCCTGTCTCTCTCTCTCTGTTCTGTGCACTCCTGTATTTCCATTGGCAAGAAACTCCTTGGAGCTACCGATAAAATATACGAAAGAGCTCTTCCCTCTCTGGCTCTTGTACGAGTGTGGGTATATGACCTACACTCTTGATGTAGTAAAAAAGCACACACACACACATACACACTAACTCCTCACAGTCAGTGAGGACTCTAACAGCTCGCAATAAACTCTTTTGCTCCTACTCTCTCTCTCTACTCTCGCATCCACGGGAGGACAATGGCGTAATAATAATATATGGCAATTCAAATCTTAAGCTACAACATTATACAAGTACAATGGAAAGAGACACACACACAATACATACACACTGAGTAAGGGACGGCGTACAAATCGTTCACATTCCCCGTTTTCCTATATCACTCCCATGAAATGAGGCTGACGCTTTAATAATAATTATAATCCTTTTTTCTCTCTCTCCCTTTCTTGTAGAGTTATCTCTCTCTCTCCACAACATACCTTCCATGAGTTGCTCATTTATGTATATCAAACGATTATTATTCAAGTATTTTACTCCTGTCTCTTTAACTTTTTTTCTTCTCTCTCTCTCTTCTCTCTGTGTCCCTCATCTCGCTCCTTATTATGTTGTTATTCTGTCATTCTCCTATTGTCTCTCTTTCGTATGTTGATAGACTTCCACACACACACACACAACACAGGTATGTGTAGTTGTATGTACGTACAATGCGGGAGAGTAGGGGATGAACAAGATTTTTTCATTAAAGGTAATCCAGACTTGTATCTACATGATAGTTTTCTGAATGGAACAATCTTCCACACATACAAGTACACAGGCAGGCAGGCACACAGTACACACCTGTACACACACAGCACAGGGGATACAAGCATTTACGTGTCACTTGTTCTCTCCTCTTCGTCCTTTTTTTGTTGGGTTGGGAAATGAACAAACTTTTTTTCCACCAACAAACAATCACACAGGCTACACAGAAGAGTAGACAGAGGAGGAGGAGGGAGCACCAGTACAACACAGAGTCAACATTTGATGTGACTGTGAAGAAAATAGATGGACAAGTTGATAAAAAGTGTCATAGTCTTGTATCACACATGAGATAATGATGCCAGTGCTGTATTATACTGTGTTCTACCGTCTTCTCAACCCTTCTGCCTTAGATTGTGTGTGTTTTCCCTGGCATATGCTTCCTTTCTTCCTTTTTTGCTCAGTTTTATTATTTTTGCCCCAAGTCTCACGCCAAGTCTCCTCCACACACACAGACACACATACACAATGAATGCTCCTGTCTGTGCTTTTTTAGAAAGGATATTGTACAGTTGACACAACAATTGAATATGAATTATTTTTCTTTTGCCGGGATTAAATATTTTGAATATTTTCAACACTACTCCTAATTAGTGTGGAGAGAGAAGGAAGTGTGGAATCCTGTGAATTCAATTGAATGAGAATTCATTTCTGTAAGTTGACCACGGGAAGGAGGACTGTGTGTGTGTGTGTGGAGATGGAGGGTGATAGATGAAATGTCAACAGGAGTGTGAGGATGGGGTCATGCGGACCGTGGAGGGAGGTATTTGATCTTGAGAGGTATTTGGTCTGCCTTGCCGTGTACGTGTGCGTGTTGGTTATGAATAATTGAAGAATAATTAAAGTTGAAAGTTAAGACGGAGGGAGAGGGAGATACTCCAACTCTCTTTCTCTCTGTTGTAAGATGTGTCAATAAAATATATTATTACAAAAGTTTGCTGAGAAGCTTCATGGGGGGAAAACAAAGGGTTCCATGTTTTGAATACATAAGTAGTTATCTCTCGTTGAATTTAGTCAGAGGAAGAAGTGGAAGATGGAGAAGGAGAGAAAGAGGAGGAAAAAAATTTCAAGTCCAAGTGCAAGTCTTAATAGCAATTGCCATCCTCATCCTCATCACCATCATCATCATGCAAAGTCTAGTCAAAAAGTCAGTTCATAATACTGAGCACAGGACAGAGCACACACACACAGTGGAAAAAAGAGAGAGAGAGGAGAGAGAACACATGAGAAACTTGTAATTCTTTTATGCAGATGAATAGTCTACCGGACACACGGAGCTAACGTGTGTAACACATAAATGCATAATAGTTAGCGGTCACTGCCAGTATATTATTACATATTATTTTGTGTGTGTGTATCTCTCTCCCTCTCTCTCTTTCTTCTGTGTTGGACTGGGGTGGATCAAATACTGGGGAGGGAAGGAGCAACTTGTTGTTGTTGCTCTCTGTTTTAAACTTTATTCACATTGATAAATTTCAAGAAACAACTATTATACTTGAAGAAAAAGAGAAGATGAGCAATCAAATCTCTCTCCTTCTTTTTACAGCAGCCACCATCACATCACCCAACATTCTTGCATGTATGAAGCCGATGCCCCACAATTTACTTAATACACACAGTCCACTCACTCCCATACAGGCACACACAGTACACACTAATACACAGGCAGATACAATACTGATATGTGACGTGTTGTGCTACAACAAATATATTGAAACAGCAGCCCTTCTCCTTCACAAATATTATATAAATATAGATGGGGAGTTAGTAAGTCGTTTTGGCTTCCTAATGCTTTGTCAAGGTTAAAACTTTTCGTATATTCAAATTTCTCTCTCCACACACACACACGTCCTACACATATGCAGTAGACACCAGTAGATTTTCCCTTATTGACTACTCCCAGGTGAAGTGAGTGTGTGTTGTGTGTGGAGATGCGGGATGAGAGCAAAATGAGAAGAAAGCAGGATGTTTTTTTTCTCCTCTTTCAACACAAATATTCTAATATTCTGAGAGAGTACATTAGGGTAAAAATCCTTTATTTTACACCAGCTTCTCTCTCTGTATATTCTTCCTCCGTGTAATCAAGACAGAAGGAAATGAACCGATCAACACACCAAACACACACACGGAGAAATAAAGAGAAAGAGTAAAGAACCAGCTAGTCAAGGCTCACCACAAAGCAATAAGGGAAGAGAGAGAGGAAGATGAAGAAGAGTTTTAAAATTGTACGATAAAAATGACTACACAACTCCATTCCCTGAGTACACACACATCCACACACACTTCCACCCAGTACATACAACATACACGTATACACGTAGTGTAGAGAGTGTGTGCATACATTATGATCATTTTTGCTCTGACTGTGTCCAACTCCATAATCCGTAACCAGTGAGTTACCTGGCAGTAACCACAAAATGCTATACTTTACTCTGACACCAGTAACCAACACATGTACTTATAAATACATGTATTCCTTCCACTTAGTACCCACCATCTTTCCCTTGAGAGTCCAGAGAAGCAGGAACAATAGGACATAACTCTACAGTTGTGTGTGTATATGGTAAAAAGTATGGGAGGATTCTGATTTGCTCATTTTTTATGTAGTGCTAACGTACAGTCCTCTCTCTCTCTTCTACTTGTCTCTCTCTCTCAGGAAGATTCTAGTGTGTACATAGAATATTTAAAAGTTTAAATTTAGATACTTTTCTCCGTCCCTCTCTCTCTCCTGAGAGAGGTTGTTTAATTACCTTCCAAAATTTTTTTCACCCTCTCTCGACAACAGCCTGGCAACAACCTGGCCGTGGCTGGGAAGTCGAAAGAGGAGAAGGAGAATGGTTTGGAGAGGACATGAGCAGGAACACTCCTTGTCCACCGAGTGAATGATTGATGTCACAAACAATGACACAATCCACCATCATATAATTAGAAATGAGCTAAAGGCTAGCCAGCAAGCAGTCTCTGTCCATTCCACAGACACATCCACACAAGACTTGAGAGTCGGGTGTGCCTTATGGGATACACGCCTGCATCTCTACAACAACAACAACCACACACATAGAGAGAGAGACAAAAAGCAGTGTTATTTATATATAGAGAAATAATTGCAACCTTTGTAATACATGATGATGATGTGGTAACATATGGATGCATTGTTTAGAACAGGTCAAAAATAGTAGAAAACATTATTGAAGGAGTCCAGCTATTATTCAGTCCCTCTTCTCTCTATGCTACACAAGAAAGACACAAGACACTTGTTGCAGATTATGCAGAAAAAAATTCCCTTTTTCCGTATTGTCTTTTTTACACCATGTAAAAAGGAAGAGACATTTAAGATACAAAAAGACACAGTTCTTTGTCTTCAGAATCTGTCTGAGACGGTTGTACTCGGAAAGGAGATATAATAATATTAAATAACATTTTATAGCATTTAGCCAATACACTCCATTCCATTGTAATGTAATGGGTATTACAATGTATGTACAATATGACTGGTCGGTGGATTAAAAAGGAGGAAGGAGAAGTTGCTGATGGCAGTGAATTTCGCTAGTGACTTTTAAAAAAAAGTTTGATAATGATGCTGGTGACCATTCTGCACAAACTGTGTTGAGCAGACTCGGCTGAGAAGAAGAAGAAGAGAGAGAGAGCTAATTAAAAGGAGCAAGCTGAGCAGAAACGAAAAAGATTGTAACAGTACATGGGAAGGGGGATGATGCGGATACCAGGTGATGTTATGTTATGAAGCTCTCTCAGCGTAACCTCACTGCATGCAATATTTTCTTTTTCTGTGTTCAATATATTTTCTCTACCGTACACATCACGATAGAACCCCCCTCCCCAACTGACTCTCTATTCTGATTGTCAAGGTACAGCACGAGAAAGATATATTTAAAATAAATATTTGCAGTACATAAAATAAATATTTCTGTTCTGTTCCCTCGGCTTTACCCATCGCTTTTTAACCTTTGAATCGATTGGCTTGTCAATAGTACGATATTGACTTATTTAATTCATTTTGCAAACTCTCTGAATAAATTTTTTGGCACACAGTCCAACTAGGATGTCACGGTACATTTTGTACATTTTACCCTCCATTTGATTTTTGATTCAATGAAGTTTATGAGAATTTTGCTTATTCGTTTTTTCTGCTAATATGATCCAAATAATTTTTTGTCTTGATGCGATGCAAGAGATGCACTCGGTTTGATTAAATGGAAAAAAATGTTTTGTAGGTGCGCTGCTCAAAGACATTTCGTGTGTACATACTACATACAAAATATAGATATGAGTAGGGAGTGCAGGAGAGTTGGAAAAAAGTTTAATTTCCTACACAGCCCTCAGTTGAGTTGTGCAGAGAGATGGGATGTGATGTACAGGGAGAGGAGCGAAGAAGAGATGGAAAGAAAATTCAAGTTTTTGAGACAGTCTCCCCAGTTTTATCATGAGTAATTGTCTTGATTCAAGTAAAAGCCCTACTCTCTCTCTTTACGCGCTTTTCAACGCAAAGGGAGACTTGAAGAGGTGGTGGCATTGGCACAGACAGAGTGGTGGTGGTTTCCTCGACTGTGCAATAATTTTTGAGTGAGAGAGACACACACACTCACTCTGGTAAGAATCGAGTTTATACTGTACAGAAAAATGTTTTTTCAAGTTCAACACAAATACCAATGAGATGAGACGAGGGAGAGGGGAGCCCGTGAAACGAGTCTTGTACTCAAGTAGACTTTTTTAGTAGTTTGTAGTTGAACCTGAATCGTGGCTTAAATTCCCTGCTCCCTCCGTACAACAACAGAGAAGAAAGAAGAGAAGAGAGAGAGAGAGAGAGAGAGAGCAAGTCGAAAAGTGATGGAGATACAATGTAGCGTAAATATGTGGGTGATTGTAATTGTGTTGCATTGTAACTTCAACTTGGAAATGATGAGGTTTTAGGCCTACATTCTGTAATCCATAGTATTCTCTCTTCTCCTCCTTTATTTAATACAGTCTACCTGTATGAGGAATAACTAGTCAACGTCCACAGATTAACTCACAGAGTAGGAAAGTCTATATTGAAAAATTACATGATGAAAGCATGGATTCTACACACACACACAGCCATGTCATGTCTGTGTATTGTAGATTGTACAGTATACAGTGTGTGTGTGTGTCTAGAGTCGGCTGATGATTCGATGTGAAATCTCGTATGATTTTCCTGTCTCATTCGATTGAACCTAACGTTTTCACCCCTTCCACCTGATTCCCTTAACAATATTTTTTGTCTTCGTCTTGTCTATTTCGTGATACGACTCGGAGATTCTTACTTGTGCAGAACATGAAGTGAGCCAAGGTTCTCTCTCTCTCCAAGAATACCAGAAAAACTGGCGTTAAATCTGTGTGTGTGCGGAGGAAGAGAGAGAGGCCCGTCTAGGAGATTTTCAATGGTTTTTCGACCAGCCCTGTCAATGTGTGTGTGTATGTGTGTGTGTAGAGAAGACGATACACTTTTTTCAAAAAATTCTCATCACTTCTCTTTTGTTTTTTAGGTCTAATCCAAAAAAAGGAAGCGTACAGCACAAAAAACGAGAGTACAGTTCACACTTTAGATGAATTAAGAAGTGAAGGAGGAGGAAGGTTCAAAGTTGACCATTTTGAATTAATAAAATGTATACATTGCAAATTACTCTGGAGATTAATGAGCTCCTGACATTTGTTGTCAGAAAAATTTCTGTTGTTTTTTCCTTATCCTCCTCTCTCGTTCTTTCTCTATCCTCTAAACAGAAGGAAGGAGATTACATAATAACAGAAAAAACGCAAGACTTGTCATCCATATGGTCATAGAAGGGAGGGTGGGCACGCACACGAAAAGAGAGTCCAGTTGTTCCACAATCCACACGAAGAAAAAGATGATGATGATGTCATGAAAAAGTCAGAGGAAGGGACGCTCCACAATTATTTTTACATGACAATAGTTGACTATATAAAGAGTGATGGTTTGTGTTTGCCTGATGTTGGGAGTGCAGATGAAGATAATCAAGATATAAAGTTATTTTGCCAGAACTAATCTTTGGGGAGGAGGGAGGGAAGAAAGGGAGGGAGAGAGCAAAAATTTTACTTCATTTATGTTTGCTGCTGTTTGCAGAATTGTATTTTTTTGCAATTACGTAAAAAATGTTATGTGGGGGACTGTGTTGTTGTTGTTGCATGTTCATGCATGTTAAGGAAAATGTGTGTGTGTGTGTCCGTACGGTTGGGTTGAATGAATGAAAAAAGAGCGTCTCTTTAAGAAATATTTATTTCTCTCTCTCTCTCTTTCTATCTTTATACTGTACAGGGAGAGAGGGGGAATAAAAATATGTAGTGTATGTAGTGAGAAATGGTTAGGCTAACACTAAAAATCATCGTTCAGAACATGGCTTTATAGTGGAGGAGGAAAAAGAATTTTGAGAGTATCTCAACCATGCGATGCGAACGCGAAGAACCGTCCTCCCCCACACTCATCAGCTCATCATTATAGTGCCGTAATCATGAGGAAGGCTTTAAAGGGCTACACACACACTCTCTACATACATACCCTTATTGGAAAGAGGAGACAGAGAGAGGGGGGAAGGAGGAGAAAAAACGTTTTTATAATATTAGATTAGTATCAAAAAGCTCGTGGATACTTTATGTAATTTCAAGGAAGAGTTGGCATCTGTACCAAGCCAAGATCATGGCATAGCATAAAAGCTGGAAACAAAACTCACTCACTCAGTCAATAATCAAAAGAATGGAGTAAAGAGGGGAGGAGGATTTTTATACGAAATTAAAAGCAAGACGATCATGCCCATGCTATAAGAATTGTAGAGCGTAGCACCAAACAACATCACATCATATATAATCCTTCTCCCTCCCCCTCTCTTTTTACTATGTAGTAAAAGAGAGAGAGAGAGGGGGGGGGGATGTGAATGTGTGCATTAGCCCAAACCATGTGCAAATTTTGGTCAACTTCTATCCACAACAACTATTTTTACAGTTAACCAAGGCAAAAGCGGCGGAGGGATGGGAAGTACACAAGAGGGAAATGACAGCATCAAATCAAACACCATTTTCATTTGAAAAAAATTTTTATTCCTCATTTCTCTCCTCTTGAGACTTCTGTGGAGGAAAAAAGTCGAGTGTCAAAATCATATTATGAGAAATTTATAGCATGTGTCATTCCCTGAATGTGGAGGAAAAAATATTTAGGACAGTCATACTCAAAAGAGAGAAGGGAGAGGGAGGGGAGGAAATAACAAATATAGAAATGTCGTGGTGAAGAATTATTTTAAAAGGCGTCTCTCTCTCTCTCTCTGACACACAGAAAGAGTACAACAACGAAGGATGATAAAGGTGTTGGCACTTTTCTGCATAAAAACTATCGAGTGTACCTACACACTATATTATCCTGTACAGTACGAACGAATGCAGCGTACTTTGTACTGTCTTTCAACTCTCTCAACTTTGTTTCGTGAGGATTTGGACAGCCCACGCTAATTCGATGACCCTCTCTCTCTGACTGTTAGTCAACATGAAAGTTGAATCGGAATTCTTCTCTCTCTCTCTCTTTTCTTTGTGAGCAACTTGCTCACACTTATATATAGGCCATATAAGTATTTCCATAGTTTTAACTGGGCTGAATGAATGTTCATGGAGAGAAGGAGAGATGAAGAGATGCATTTGCAAGGGAAATAAATAATAATAACAAGTATACTTTGCATGGCTCATCTATATTCCTATATTCCATACTACTATGCATTATATAGCAATATTCTCTATTGGTTCTAATAATTATATTAAGTAGGTAAAATAGGTATGTTGGTGTGTGTGTGTGGGGAAGGAGAGCTCGTATTCCCGATTTTTTTCCTGTCTCATTGTAACATGTAGAGAGAGAAGAGAGAAAGAGTACAGTTGGAAATTTAAGATGTAACTAGCTAGTGGATTTTTATTCAAAGAAGAAGATGATGTATAGATTTTTTTCCTCTCTCTCTCTTCCTCTTATATTTATTATCATTTAATAATAGTATTAAATGTATGTAGGGGTATGCAGAGTAGAGTGGGAAAAAAATGATTGTACACACACAAAAGATGGTGAATCTCTGTCTCGAACGCCCCTCACCGTGCTCAATAGATTCACCGAACAAAAATGAGAGAGAGAGAGAGAATAATCACTTGAGATGTGAGAGAGCCTCCAGTCAATTCAGAGGAATAAGAAGGAGGAGGAGGAATAAGATGAAGTTGAGAGAGAGAGAGAGAGAGATTCCTATCAAGTTGATCATGGCCATGATACCATCTATCATTTGAAATTCACCTCGTACACAATTTTCAATTCTGATTTCTGATTCTATTTCTGGTCTTCCTCCTTTATGACTCTCTGTTGTTGTTGTTGTTCCTGTTGTCTCCTTCCCATCATTTCCCCCACTCATATTTCTCTTTTTTAAAAAAACGGGTCTTCTTTAAGTGAGACTACTCATCAGCATCAGAGTTTTAAAACACTGTCGACTGTAATTTTCGCATCCTCTCTCTCTCTCTTTGACTTTCCTTAATAAATGTTCCCCAACAAATAGTACACACACACACATCCACACACACTACATACAGAGTCGATGTTATTTAACCCCCATGTTCCTCGGTCGATCCTTGTAATTTGTAATTTTCAGCTGATGAATGTGCATAGTGCTTTGCACGATTTGGAACATACCTATAATTACTCCTCATCCCTATAAATACACAGACACAATCTGAGTCTATAAAATTATCCACACTCGTCCCCTATCTCTCTCTCGTCCATATGCCCCTACCATGGAAATAATAATTCCACACACACACTCTTTGCCATGGCTTTTACAAATGTCAAAATTTTTTCTTCTTCTCTCTTGAACAGCTTATCGAATGTGAAGAGTTCCTACCTTTATATGACCAGACATGATAAAATATGTATATTAAAGTGCAAAGTTAGGGATTCAGCTCAGTCATTCCCAGTCCCACCTGTAGCCCCAATGCAAAGGAGTTGGAGAAGGCGGTGCACATGACACAACTTTTTTTCCCTCCTCCTCCTCCTCCCTCCTCTTCTCAAAATACACCCTATATTACAAGTTTCTTACCCTGTGCGTCCCTTAGAGTATGCCTTAGAGTAAGAAAGTTCTAATATGCCCTGTATATGGGATCATGTAATGCAGTGCATCATACTATTATTATGTTGTTGTGTGAAAGAAAGAGAGAAAAAATTAAATATTAGATGGCTAACCATTTACAGTCAAATGTCCATATGCTCAACAGTTTTTTGGACTGTCTTTTCCCTATCCTCCACACACACACACAGTCTCTCTCACATTGACTTCAACGATTTGAACAGGAAAACTGTCATCATGGGGAATTAAATTTACACACACACACTGTACACAGGATGATGAATATTATTATGTTTCCTACAAGCCCTCACACACACCTTCCATCAGCATACACACGCTTGGACTTAACAATGTGAACAGGGAAGAGGACAGTGTAACATTTTCACATAATAATAAGGAGAGAAATGGACGTGGAGTGTCGGAGGGAAGAACAATACAAAGAGAGAACTGCATCACTCTTTCGTTCCACCAGATTGATTATTAACTAATAGGGAAATATTGACCAAAGGAGTGCAACAGTCGTACATAATTTTATTGTGGGGTGTACGTACGGAGAGATTTATACGGAATTGGCTAAGGGTACACTCTGTCCACGCTTCATGAGGAGGAAGGGGATCGAGAGTTAACCTTGAGCTTTTGGTATTCTTCCATCAACAATCACAATGGACGTGTAGTAAGTATATTATTGAAAAATTAAATTGAATTCCAGAGAGAGTGTGGAATGTAGTCTCTATAAATTACTACAGACTACACACACACTCACTGGAATTAATTGTTGTGAGACAAGGATAGGGATCTGGTGTGTAAAAATACCAACAATATAAAAGAGAAAAGTATAAAAATAATGTGGAGCAAGGACACATGTGCTCCCCTCCAATATGTCAGTCTCGTGTATTTCCCTTCAAAAAAAGAGATTCCTATCTCTTATACAATAAACTGTGCACTCCACACACACACTTTTGTTTCTCCTCTTACGATGGACAGGTTAACCCTACGTAGTCAAATGTAAACAAAAACAGGAGAGAGAATTCCACGATGAATTTTTAATTTGGGATTTGTATTATAATTTGTACAAAAGACTATTAGTAGAATTCTAAACGGCAGTAAATAATGAAATGAGAGACAGAGGGAAGGGTGGTTAAAAATTGTGAGCACATGGAAGAACAAAAAAATGTATAATGTCCTCGGCATTTCCTTCATGAATGCTAAATGAATATAATCTAATATTTTTATGCAAGATACACACACACAAGGAAAAACTGTGTGTATGACTTTGCATGTTAGTAAAAGGACTCTAGTCACTTGACTTGGATTGCATGTGGACTTAATCCACTGGTGTGTGTGTGAGTGAGAGAGGATATTGAGAAAGTGACAGAGACAGATTAAAGAGTGAGACATTGTGTACAATAATAATATATTAACTAGTTAAATGAATCCCGCCCTCTTGCATGTCTCCCTAAGAGAGAGAGAGGGAAGAAAAGAATCTTGTCATCCATCCTCCAATCAACTAATCAGAAGGTTTTTTCAGATTGAACTTTTGAGTAATATGTCACACACTCACACACTACAACCTGTTGACTTTTGTAGCCCTAATCTTTAGTCAAATACAAAAGCAGCCGAGTGTGTACACATTCTGAACAATTTTTTTGTCTCTCTCTCTCTCGCATACATAATTCTATTTTGACATCCCCCATTGAATTGACCACGAAAAGATTGAACCTTAATTAGAAGTTTTAAATAGTTAATAGGATCTCCATGATTCATTACTCTCTCCCTCTCTCTCTGTACTCTTTGGATGATGAAGGATATAATGATGGTTGTGAACCAAAACATTTTTTACACGCTTCACTGAGACTGACAGTCCTGTGCCAAATGTAAATTGTCAAAAGAGAGAGATAGAGAGAGGAGTCACATACCCTCTCTAATAGTCCTCTCATCTCGTGTGTATGTTTTGTCAAAAGCACACTTTCACACACACACACACTCATTCTGCACAATGAAGAGGAGAGAGCACAGGTGAAGTTTAATGACGACCAAATAATGCTGTTACAAAACATTTTTTCGTGTGTTTGTTTGTGTGTGGGGAATCATGTTTTCCAACAAAAATGATTGGATGTGTTGCACATTGTGCGTACATTAGATTGACCAAGGATAGATAATAGTGTCTGATGCAATGGAGTAGAGAGGAACCCACACAAAAATGGAAAGGAACGACGACATAGGAGAATTGTGTAGGTGGAGGAACGTTTGCGTGCCTGACTGTTTTTTCTCCCAACAACTAAAAATTGTCTACTCTATCCTAGGAAATTGAAATGGCGGAAGTAGACTCATCGCAACAATAATAGGAAAATTGTGTGTGAATTTACCATCACACAATAGTACACAATGTTATTAAATAGAAAAGAAGTAAAATAATTGAGGACTGACCTGTCAATGAAAATGATTTGTAGCTCGTTGTGTGTGTGTGTTTGTTGTCCTGAAGTTGGGTATCGGTTGAAGAGGGGGATTTGGAGAGAAGATGGGATGTTAGCGATGAGTGATGCGAGGACCATGGCCATTTTGAAGTCGATACCCATTGCTCTTCCTACCCGGGTACATCTCGGGAGGGACGGCGGAGCGTTCAATCTCATCCCCGGACAAGTCCAGATCTCTGACCATTTGAATGATTTCCCTCTCCTTCTTCATCCCTTCAGCCGTGGATGGGGGTGAGCCACTCGGTCTCAGCATCTGTCCACCTCCTCCACCACCTGATGAGTGATCATTGAAAGCATTGACCAACGACCCATACGAACGTGACCTATGCTCTTGCCGTATGGAGTAGGAGAAGGCACGCTCATTCATATGGCCTTTTTTACGGTAAATTCCAGTCCCAAAAGGAGAACCTGGAGAACCGCCCCCACCACCGCCATTTGAGTCATTTTTAGAGCTTGACTTGGACTTACTCTTATTCGAGATGAGGGTGGCGGAGTCTCCTCCTCCTCCTCCACCACCACCGCCATTCATATGGCGGGAGTGGTAGTGGTAACCACGCTCGATAGTTGCATAGTGGGATGGTGGGACCATCATGGAGTCCGGTCCACTCCCGCCACCATTAGATTGACCCATCCCATGATGATGATGGCGCATCTGTTCTTGTTGTTGTTGATGATGATGGAACTGTTGTTGTTGGAGATGAAACTGTTGTTGTTGAAGGTGTTTCATCATTTTGAGGTCCTCGGGTCGGAGATGAGTTTGGTGATGGAACATGGGAGGAGGGGTAGGGTTCATGGGGGATGGGTGGAGGGGGATGGGAGTTTGGGCTAGAATTGGGACAGGAGTTAAGAGTTGTTGTTGTCGAAGGGCGGCTTCTTGTTGTTTCTGTTTCTTTTTTGACTTGGAGGCTTTCACCAACTGAGGGTGCATGGCATAGTGGTGTGGGGGTGGGAGGTGTCCATAAATCGGTTGATGATGGAGTCCCGGGTGATGGAGGGGTGAGGGCAGGACTCCGTATCCATTCGCATGTTGTGGCACTGGTATTAATTGTTGTTGTTGATGATGAGGATGTTGGAGGGGTCGACCACCAGAACGTTGAAGAGTTGACATTGCACTGCTAGGTCGATGGGAGACTGGACCATTCAGAACACTCCCGGGACGGGTAGACAGAGTAGGGGCAAGACCTTGTGGAGAACTCAGATTCATCATGGAAGCGGGTCGGATTAGATACCGACCGCCATGTTGTTGTTGTTGTTGAGACATTTCTCTCATGTGGAGTTGTTGCATTTGGGCTTTGGACAAATCTTTTTTCAGCTTCTTTTTCATCTTCTTCTTAGTGGAGGCTGCATCCTCCTCAGCGGACTTGAGCAATGAGAATTGTTGAGGGGGTGGAGGAGGAGGGGGTGGAGGGGACATGAATTGGCGAGGACGGGATAGGCGGGAGGTATGGGATTTGACGGATTTTAATGTCCCGTCCGGTTCCAAATAGACAAGCTCGGATGAGGTCCCATTTTGACCTAGGGTGGAATTATTCCCACCCCATACTTTGTGATTCTCGTCACCCTCGTAGATTTCATCTTCATCTGGGAATTCTGCACGGAATTCAAATTTATCCCGTGGGGTGGAGGACGTCATGGGTCCATCCGTAAAGTCATCATCTGTTGAATTGGCCACCACGATTATGTCCGAGTCTCCATTCTGACTATGTGCTTGCCACCCCGTCACCTTCTCTATTGAGTCCAGGGGTGTTACGGATCTTTGAATTGGGCGACTGTCCGTATCCTTCAAATTTAAATGCACCAATCAATTACCACATTTTCTACATGACTACTTTCAACTGTGTCGTCCAATACTCAAAAGCAAGAAATTACTTGACTGTGTGTAGTGCATTTAATATAATTGCATTTAAGATTTGCAGTCAGAAATTAAAATCAAATAATTTTTGTCTGTGAGTTTTATAAAATGTTTTTTTTAAAAAATGTGATAGGTCCCTCAGATTGACTAGTGAAAATTACAATTTCCTGACTAATTGCTCTACTTTTTTCTGCCATACAGTTTAAAGTCAATTCTACGTCATCAATTGTAATCTGACCATGACCAAAAAGTGCACTACTCTAAATTCTACCCATTTGATCAGTACAAATGTACAGTGATTACACAAAAATCACATCCAATTAAATTTCATGATAATATAATCCCTGTAAAAATACACTGTAACTGAATATCATGCATGCAACAATTTTCAATTTTATTCCGTAAAATAAAATTGAGAATTGTATTTTAAAAACCTTGCAAAGGTCCCTACAGTAAAATTTTTTTAATTAAAAATGTATTCTCAATTAAAAAACCATGCAAATAGAGGACTGACCTTGAAGAGAGTCCCTGACCCGCCATTGGTAATGGCCGTGGTTGTGCCAACAGAGAATCCATTGGTCATGCCCGTACCATTAGTAGAGGGTAAAGTCCCTCCTCCTCCATTCTCCAGTTGTTTAGCATAAGTGGAGTCCGCATAGGCATGGAAGCAACAACGGACGAGTGCATTGGCAGCCATTTCCCGTTTGCAAATGAAAGCATGACATTCTAACACTTTGATGCCGGTGGTCCGCCTCAGAATGCAGGCAAAAAGGGGCGGATGGTTGAGATTGGGAAGCCGGGCAAAGGGTGAGTCCAGAGGTAGAAACTTTTGGACTTTTTCACTAGACGAAGCTCCACCACTGGTCGTGGGTACAAGGACATTCCTCACCGCCGCACAGTAGTGCAGTGACTCTATCGGGAAGAATCGGGTTATCTTTGTATTCTTCTCATCCACATTCTCCAGCAACAGTCCATTCGACCACACACTCAACCACGAGTCTATCCCCTTGAGGGAAGACAGTCCCGTGTCCGGGTACAATTCTTTCAGTGGTTCCTGGATCCCTTGCAGTCCATCCTTCGTGATGTGAGGGACAGCTGAGCCCAAGTACAACACTCGACACCGACAAATCGGGGTCGACTCATCATCATCACTGTGATGTTGACCTCTACTTCGACTTGGTCTCGGTTTCCTTACAAGAGGCATTTTCCCCTCCTCACACTCTCTCTCCTTTACACTATTTTCTCCTCCTCCCAAGTCTTCTTCCTGTTCAATTTGGGTGAAAGAAAAACAAAAACACATTTTTAGACAACAATAAAAAATAAGTGAATAAACACTTAATTAAACACTCCCACAATTATCCCCTCCCTCCATTTTTACAACCCATCATTAGTGATTATCACACTGCCATCAATAGCATCATTCGAGATCTCGACGAACAATCATTAATGTCAACAGTCCATTTCTACTTCACACAGAAATTCCTTCTTCATCTTCCTATTGTCATCTTCTTTTCTTCTCTTCCTCTTCAAAATTCTGGCGAACAAATGTAAAGATCATGTTCACAAATTAAGCACACAATTTGTACACCATGTATTTTTCCTCCCCATTGAATGTCTCTCCTCTCTCCAAACAGACACACACACTCGAGCACACATCATAATCATTTACATGGTTCGGCCTCACGTGTTCGTAATGGTCAGGAGAGAAAAAAACAGAATCACTTTGTTGTGCTGGGTCCATTTTCTCGAATGCACAAAATATTATTATAGTATAAATAGCATGGAGAGGGAGAGGAACAAAGTTATATATATTATTACAAACTGTATATTTACAGAAATATATATAAAGTACAGAGTAGAGGAAGAGAGGGAGATGATAAAGGTTTATTTATTTTTAAGTAGAATAGCCCCTCTGCATCATAATATTATAAGGAAACTCATCATTTGTGATTTTTCTTTGCACAAGGAAGACGAGAGGAGGAGGGAGAACAAAAATGTTGTATATTATTTTCTCTCTCTCTCATCTTTGAGCTAATGATCAATGTTGTATCTCCACACAACAAACACACATCCAAGCTAATGTAGGACGAGAGCCTCTCTGTCTGCAAAAGAGTTCTTTTACTTTTTCTCTCTTAAATCTTCTGTCTCCCTCTAATGCCGTGCTAATGGTACACGACTCGAATATTATTATTATTTTGGACGGTTTTGTGTGTGCCTGTGTGTGTGAAACTTTTGTGTCTCTCAATGTGTTTGACTAACACAAAACTACTTAATATTGTCTACTCAGCTTAGCTCAACTCAAGTCACCTAAACAAGGGAAAAATGTAAGACAACATCCTTACACAGTACAGAGTACAGAGTCGAGTGTGTGTGTATGAAAACTATGAAACAAAACTCCATTCATTCGTATTCATATTTTTGTTCAAAATGAAAATATTCATACACACACGTTAACCATCCATCCGTCCGTCCATGTTTCGCAAAATATCTTATCTTTGACTTCCAAAAAAAGAGGCTTGTCTTTGAAGAATGGTGTGGTGAAAATGAAAATGGGGAGGAGGAGGAAAAGAAATTGTTATAATATTTTAATGAGTGGAAAAGAGAGAGAGAGAGGAGAGAGGGGGGGGGGGGGGGG
>WJFB01000663.1:0-51887 GCA_009870185.1 Pygmarrhopalites habei | reverse complement strand
GTAATTAAATGGAGAAAGTCCCGGCTACTATTTGATACCGGCTACAATAAAGTGCCCGGACACTAATTCATCATTTACGGTATAGAGAATAACTATACAATAATATATATATACCGTTAGTTAATTAAATTCTAAATTGAAGGCTAATGGTAACGCAGCTATATGATGCATACATATATATAAATTTATTTCTTTTGTGTTATATAATATGTATTTTTGTAATATCGTATTGAAAAGTAACAAAAATATTTACGAGTCCTATCTAAACGTTTTTAATTTAATGTTCGCTGCACTCATGTATTTCATACATACATAATCTACTTCTCCATTTTCCTTTGTTTTGCAAAATCGTCTTTTTCAATTTTTAATAGAATATTTTTTGACAAGTTTTCCTGTACATACAAAATCTTTCCCGATACATAATAATATTTCTACTAGCAAATCTCATGAAACAATTCCGCTTTCACTTTTTCGGACAGGTGTGTGCGTGTGTTTATATACTGTGTGTGTGTGTATGTGTCAATTTCCGAAAACTGATAACAAAGCTCAGTTTTACACAACAAAGCAACTACTAAGCATATAATAGATTGTTTGGTTTTGGTTAATTAGAAACACATTCAAAATCAGGACTAACAATATTATACACAATGTATCTTGAATTCTTGTGGAAAAAAACTTCTGTAAAACCAAAAATTTCATACAGTAGTTTGTAGCTTAATTTTGAAAAATCCTGTTCCTGTTCAACAATTAAGCAGTGTCCTTGTTGGGAATACATCCTTTTCTTGATAGTTTAAACATGTTTGGTTATCGCCTGGAGTCCACAGGCCCTGGACACTCAAGCATCAAAAAACAACTCCGCCTTTACACTGTCAACCAGTGTAAAATTGAATAATTAAAGTTGATTTGATCAGATATGTATAGCAAACTATATAAAAATCCCTGTTGTTGTAACATATTCACATACACACAGTAAAGTACAATCAACTCAGAAATTCTGTATAATTGAGATGGTATTTATAGAAATTCCAGTGCATCATTATATAGTAAAATTACACTTTACTCAAAGTCATCACCATTCGTTCCCATTTCATAATAATAAATATTATATACAAGTACCTCCTATGTGTAGTGAGTATACACAAATAATATATATTTTTCAGACGTTTCATATTATTTTGTATTTTTTTATTAAATAACAATACAGTGAATAACAATCACGTAGCTGATGACGTGTAAAATTAATCGTTGTTCGTTCATATCCTTACTTTTTTTTGTATATAGGTACTGTTTAGAAGTATAAAAAATGTTTGTCTACTATTTTGACTCTCCAAATTTGATTATAAACACAGTTATTCAGAGAAGGTGAGTCTTACGTGTGTATGTGTGTACTTATGATAAGTATACATGCCCTATTTACACATGTATAATATATATCCGAGTTCAATACATATACCATCGCAAATATAATTTACCCAAGACCATCCATATGTGTATATATGTATATATCAATTACGACTAAATAACAATTTTGTAACTTTCATCTACATTGCATAAACACAGTGTTTTCATTTTGTCTGTTTTTGTCTGTTTGCTCTTGTATTTTTTTCCCTCTTCTCTTGCTGCTGGTGATGTTTTTTTTCCTCTCTTCGGCATTGTAACTTGACGTAAACTTGACTGCTCTCTTTTGTTTTTATCCTTTTAAGCATGTCTACTTGCCATGCAAGTATTTAATAGAATAGAAACATGTGTGTCTGTGTGTGTATGTGTACGTATCATTATATAGAGGTACTTTCCTAGTTTTAATTTCATGGCGTACTTTCACAATGAGAGAGTAAATATATCATATTATATACTGTATCCCAGTTAATTTTCTCAAAGTCCAACAAACATATAGAATTACCACATGTATATGATATAATATGTGGAGACAGACGTGAGTTTAACTATAGTTTACTATATTGGACTACAAAGAGAGAGAGAGAGAGACAGGAGGAGTGTATTGTACAGTGATATGTGTGCCATTTATAGTAAGAATTACTATAATTAATCATAATCACCAGTAATATTTAGGAGATGATTGATAAGTGCAATGACTATACTCATATATATATAATTTTTGTATATTTATACACACGTACAGACTACTGAGTGTAAAATCTTCTATTTTAATTAACTACTGGAGGAATTTTTCGTTAGGAATTCTTTTCCCCATATTTTCTATCTGTACCTCGGTGTGTATTTAAGGAACTGTCAAAGTGTTTGTTTGTGTATGTGTGTGAAATTGTTCTAGTTGTTGAAAAGGAGGGGACTGGAGTGAAGCTCATAAAAATGTTTTTTCTTGACATATGATGATTTTCCTCATCCTAATTTTTACAAAGAAAGGAACTGAAATTTATACTGATGACTTTTTATGTTGAGAGAAGGAAGGAGAGAAGCGTGTGTGATTTTTGTGGTGAACCCTACTACCTCTAATACTATTCTCCTAATAAACAAATGTAGAGTGTCCAAAGTGTTATGTGACTTGTCATTGCATTCCTTGGTTTCTCCATCTCGTTTAGACATGCTCTCCCGAGTTCCGTGTGTGTGTTTTGATGATGATGGTGGTGGTAGTGTAGCTAGTTAGTAGTTATGGCATGGTAGTATTATTTGGACTCTAAGCATTCTGTTCCATAATTTGACATTACATTAGTTGATTTTGATTGAGTGAAAGCAATTAAGTCCCTGTTGTTATACGCCACCAATTTATTTATTTGTGAAAGAAAACAATTGAAACATATGCTTTCTCTTTCTCTCTTTCTCTACCATATGCACACACATCTCATATCAACACTCTTATTGTATGGTGTGCCTCACGATATACCTCAAGATCTTGCAATCATACACTATAATATCGTGACTTGACATAGGAACTCGTCTTATCCAGAGGAAACCAAAGGGTTGGAGCTTGGTGAGAGAGAAAAGAAAAAAAAATTTCTCTTGCTTTCTCTCTCACTCTCTCACACACATACACAGGGTACGCAAGAGAGAGAGAGAGAGAGAGAGAGAAAGGGAGAGAAAAAAAGCTAATATAATGAATGGTTCAGCCCAGATTTGGTTCTTTAAATAGAAAAAACATAATAACGAGAAAGGGTTTTTAGATTCCGCTTCTTATTCAGCGAAGAGAAAGAAGGATACAAATACAGAGCTTTCCCTTTTATCATCTGTACATATACACACACAAGAGTATTATGTGGGCTTCTATATATCTGTCTATAGACAGAGAGGAAGAGAATTTAGAAGGACAGTATATAATATATAGGGACAGGGAAAGCTGAACCTTTCTCTCTCTCTCTCTCTCTTTTCTATTCTTTCTTCCACTCTACTAGATATGTTGGTACTCTTTGTCAAAGAGTTTCAACCCAGGGAGAGAGGGAGAAGAGTACTGCGATGAGAATAGTAGTTAGTTTGAATTATTCTTGGTGGAATTTACAATGCTCCACCATAGGAAGTAGGAAGGTGAAGAGGAGGTGGAGGAGGAGAGGGAAAAAAGTTGACTGGAATTCCAAGTACTTTTTTCTCTACTCATGACTATCCGCCTACAATTCATATTCTATATGATGGCTCGGCAGGAGGAGAGAGATAGGACAGAGAAAAGTTGACAAAAAAAAACGGGGGTTAGAAATTTCCTATACCATGGTATTTTGGTTGTGTGTACAGTTATGTGAAGTCTTTCACTCTCTGACTCGTACTTGGCTGTTGACTCCTTCGTGCCATTTATTTGGCAGTACATTATTCCGGATATTTTCCTCCTCGTCTTGTGTCAATATACTCTACATTATATAAAAAATTGACAAGACACACCATCACCCTCCCCTCCTCCCCTACGGTCTTTTTACCAGACAGACAAATGAAAGTAAAAGGAGAAAAAGAGTACACAAAATAGCTCCTTATTATGCATTGAAAACATTTTTTTTGATGATTTTCTTTGAGTGTACTTTGACTTTTCTCTTTCGACCAAGTCAAGAGAAAGCAAGAGAAAGAGAGAGAGAGAGAGAGTCTCTCTCTGTGTGTAGATAAAACAAAAGGAATGTGTATGAAGAAGAAAATAGACAGCATGGTATATATTAAAATTTAAACTCTGTTTTTTTTCTGTTCATGTCCTTTTGTCATCCTTTTACATTTTCTCTTTTCTCCCTCTACTCGGAGGACACTCTATTTTGCTTTGTCTGTGATTGGTGTCTACCTTCCTTACCAGCCCACATGCAATGATACCATGTATATATCCTGTCTCCCCCGCCTCCTTATACTTGATTGACATGCCATTTTAAAAAAAGCCAGATTGCACACACACGCAATCTAAAATGTACACAGTCCACATTACACACACACAGGTGTGTGTATGTGTTTCGTTTTTTCCAAATCCATAATGTGTCTATTTTGTGTATATACATGCGTCACAACTCACATTGTGTATGTGTACATTTGTACATGTGTAACGTGTAGAGAATACAGGCAGCCAGGCAGCTAGATTTATAGAAGTTGGGCCCTTTGTTTTTTGAATTCCTTTGTCTGTTTGTTTGTGTCACGGAGCCATTTCGAGTGGACCTTTTGTGCTCTGATGGACTTTTGAGAAGACTATTGAGGTAAAACATGTGTGTGTGTGGTTGAGTCGAATGGAGGAAGGTGACCATTTCTTCTTTTCTCTGTCTCACTCTCTCTCTCTCCAATGTACAACCAAAGTCTGTTTCTCATCCAAACGAAATCTAAAGACAGACACATACACAACTAGGAAGAATATGTGTGGATATTTGTGTGTGTGTGTGATGTTATGCCTAGCTACCTGTTAATAGGAGTGTACATGTACACACACAGACAGCATAGTCAATAAATTGGTAGTGGGTCGTCGTGTAACGTAAACCACACAATGTAGGTTAAGTCCTTTTCCTCTTCCTCCCCTCCTCCCTCCAGCCAGACGAAAAAAAATAGGAGAAAACCATTGGGACTCGTTCAATTCTACGACACGTTTCCATAAAATCTTTAGATATTCATAAATGTTTCATGGCTAATTCGCTCACGTTGCCCTCAGTCTTCCCGATCACGAGTCGATTCCAAGTGAATTTTCTGACTTTTCCCTCCAATCGTACTACTCCCTCCTCTACACAGACACACACACTCTCTCTCCCTCCCCCAATCCATGCCATGTCATGAATCTATGTAGTAGTTTACATCGTCCTCCATCTCTCCCATCTGTAGCTTTTCACAGACACACATTCATCCAATAATCTCTCCTCTCTGTACATTAAATAGTCCCATACAGAAAGAAGAAGGTTGAAGGGAGAAAAGGGAGTCAGTGAAAGCGAGAGAGAGAGGGAGAGGGAGAAAGCGAGAGAAAGAGAGAGAGTGAGTGAGTGAGGGGTATTGAAGCATTCATGGGAAAAAAATCGTAAAGATGCATTGACATCGACCTACAACCTTCGAAATATAAATCCAAGGAGTATACAGACATCAACCTCCCCTTGTACTAGTATACGTGTGTGTGTGTGTTACTTTTGTGTGGGTATCAATTAATCTCCCCAAACATTTTTTGCATGCCTCAGTGACCTGCATTGTAGGTGGCTTATGTACGTCTTCAACAAATCACCGACTAAATTTTACGATTTATGACTTTCACCATGTATAAATGTTGGGTTCTCCATACTCACACACACTCCTATTTATACCTTGTGTACACATAAAATATGTCCAAGTTGATAGGTATCCCTGTTATTTTTATTTAAAAAATAAAAAAAACATTCACATTAAATTAGCTTCATATCAAATGTATGCATTGCAGTAGTGCAGATGTTTTTTTAAAAAAAGAAAAATTCTAAATTCCTCCCAACGACAGAAGTACATTTAATTTGTCTGTACCCACACAAACAAAAGCACACACACACAAAGTACTTTATAGAGAGGAGAGTGCACGTCGGACCGTCAAGCCTCCCTCCCTCCCAAAGAAAATATCCACTTTGAGAAGACCCACTGCAGTGAAAACGGACTGTTTATGTTTGCACCAAACAATTAACATGAATTCCTACTCTTATCTCTCTAAAGTGCCAACGCGTTGAGAGAGAAAGACTAACGACAACCGGGTAAATTAACTGCTGAGCTTCTATTTTTATTTTCATACTCATGTTCACTCCTCACTTCTCCCTTTTCCCTGATAATGTCCCTGGTTCTTAGGGTTGGTTGGTTGGTGAACAACTATGAAATATAATAATAATAATAATCATAACAGTATATTTAAAGTTGAGTGTCTCTATTTCTGCACTGTGTGCTCTCTATGTATGTGTGTTATTACAGGGAGTGAATGACGTGGGGCGAAGATGACGACGGAGAATAAATAGTTTTAATTTAAATTCTTTATAAGGTCAACCTAATAGCTTCTCTAAGTATATTGTAGGTACGTGAATAAGTATTATAGTACACAATTCAAAATTTGATGGGCAAGAGAGAGAGAGAGAGAGAGAGAAACAAATCCTTTTGCAATAAATGGTTTTTAAAAAAAACATAATGTTGGGTTACTTCATATGTATTTTTGTAGACCACAGCCTATATATTGGTCCATAGATAAATATGCGGTAGTTGATTTGTGTTTGATAAGACTAAGACTAGGACTAATATTATGTAGTGTATGCACCCACGTTCCCTTCCCTGTTTCTAATATGGAGAGACATTTTATGACTGTCAAGTGGCAAAGACCAATGTGTGTGTGTGCTGAAATATTTAGTAGACACAACACCTCCAAGGTCTGGAAGGATTGTGTATATTTATAGTTAATGAGATAAACAACAGGGCTGGAGAGGAGGTGGAGGGAAAGGGGGAAAAGAAATAATATATTATGTACAATTTGTATAAAAAATAAATGAGACGTTCAAAACTTTCCCCAATTGTATTGTGTGTAATGTTGTACTATGTATGTGTATAGTACATTATAATGGGGATGAGGGGAGTACAAGGTTACAGAATAAATGAGATGAAAAGTAGTCTCCAAGAATGTTGTTCGCGTATGTATCAAGAGGGTATTACAGATTATAGAGAAAGATAGAGAGAGAGGGAGAAAGAGTGGGCGAAAGTTAGAAATTGTATCGCGTGTGATAACTTGCTAAAAAATTTTTTTGCTCCTGTATTTGGAATCTGATGTATCCATGCGAGTGTGAGTGTTAGGGTAGCCATCGTAGAACTTATCAAGAACGAAAATAATATAAAATTTAACTTTGTAAAAAAGAGAAGTAAAAGGAACACGGCGAGGAAGTATGAAAGAATTTTTTTTGCTGTTGTTGTTGTAAACGATCCCTGCACAGAATGCAAGTTGTCTCAGTCAGTTTTTGTAAATAAATGCAGAGAAAGAGAGAGAGAGCGGAGCAAATGGATTTACACACACACACACACACACATATATATATATATACAGTCGAGTTGACGTAGTGTGCATTGGAATGAGAATGAATTCACTAAGGACAAGTTAAATTGGCATGCGAGTAGGTTTTTGACATGAGCTAGTCATGAATTGTGAGAATACTTTTTTGTTGGTCGATTTGTCTGATGAGTGTATCCTTCCCCATGGTGTGTACATATGGGTTTTACATAAATAGCAATTATACGGCTACACACAAATGTATAATACACGCAGAGTGTGTATATCCTAGTCTACGCACAAGTTCAGGAGGTTACAGGATGAAGAAAGGGACAGAGACGAAGAGAGATGGAGTGGAAAGTTTAGGCCGGTATGACCGACAGACAGAGTGTGTGTGTGTGGTGCCTCTTTTTTTTGAAATGGAGTTTAATGTGGCTTCATTTCCATTTGATTCCATTAGGTTGATGGGTGAGATGGGGGAAAGAATGAGGAGAGGTAATATTCAAGTTGAAGGAGAGCTCTATTAATATTACAGATGCTGGTTCACGGGAGAGAGAGAAAGTGAGAAAAAAAACCATGTCTCATTCTCATTGCGTATACCAACACACACATGTGTGTGTCCATGTGATACAAGTCACATTCTATATACCTACTCGTGTGCGTTTGTGTTTGTGTGTGTGTGTTTTTTTGGGATGTCGCTCTGGGGGAAATTACATATGATTTGAGCAGGCCAGGTAAAAATTTATGACCATTTTTTATACCAACTTTTACTCTCTGTCTCTCTTTTCCTTCCTTCCTTTCTCTCTCTCTCTCTCTCTCTCTGTCCCTTACTCTCTCCCCACAGAGAACAGGTTAGTCCCACGATATTTTCTTCATTTGACACTCAAATTTGTTCTAATTAGAGACCAAACCAAAATTTAACCCAGGAGGTCTTCCTGTAATATTAGAACAATATTCTTTCCCTTCTACATTCTTGTTCCTTTCTCATATTTTTCGCTCATGGAAAAACCTTTTGTTTATTTTTTGAGATACCAGTGAGTGTCGTACATGTACACACTTCCTCCCTGTCTATTTACACACACACACAAATGTAAAATGTGTGTGCACAATGCACCAGTTTGTATGATACGTGTTGTTTTTCTCATTGTAAATTGCATGCGTCTTCATAAAAGTCCAGTTATGTAAATATATAACGTGTCTCCATTCGTATATAACTTTTCAAAACTAGACACACACACATCCACATTATTTATACATGTATTTAGGGTATACTTTGACGCCTTATAATTAATTTCTGTCCACTAATAATTATGATATCGTTGTAGAAACATTATTTTTTGACGACGACATGTTTATCACACACACTCTCGCTCTCCTTTCCCCTCCTTTCTAAAAAACTTATACAAAAATGTGTAATTTATGATATGCACAATCATAGTTGATGTATATGTAGGTATATGTTTTCCATGATTATGATACATGTAGCTTGTACGTGTTTGGAGGAAGAGAGCAGTTTTTTAAAGTTTTGATATGTATACATGTGTGGGACATTGCATGCCATAGTGAATATGACTAATGAATAACAACTCAATTAATTAATTCTTGTTCCTTGTTTTTCATCTCTTATTCTCTCACACACTTACTTATTAATATGTTTTTTTTCTCTCTCTCTCTTCCCCCTTCCTATCTCATTTGGGACTTGGTACAAATTATTGGATTGATATGTGTTAGTTTCCTCATAACGTAATAAAGTATGTAGACTCTAATCCTTCTCAACTTTTACACTATATTCTCTGCTAGGATTTTTCATTCTAATTGTAGGTTACAAGTGTGTATGTGTTTTTTTCTGTTGTCCCTTGTTCCATTTTTGAGAAGGTAAATGGTGAAAGTAGTAATTATAGGAAAGTGGCGAGAGTGAAATTCCATAATTTTTTTTCAGCCCCCCTCCCTACTTTCCTAACTTTATCTTGTCAAATCACTTTCCTCCTACTAACATTTTTTCCCCTTGTCAATTAGTATTAAACGTTCATTGCTGTCATTATACAGTTTTAATTTTTCCCCCCATATTTTAGTTCAAGTTCGTGTTTTTTGCGGAGACGCACGAGAGTATGAACAACAAGAGTTGAAGATTATAGTATGTTATTTGTGTTGTCTACACTATCCATGATAATACGTACATGTATATAATATAATATTCTCGTAATAATAGTGATATACAAAAGAGGACACCACAAGGGTATATAATATAGATTATGTATGTGTAGGATCTATTATACAATATAGTATTTATATGTGGTAAAATGGCATATTGGCCAATCCAATCTATCACTTAAAAAACCAGTTTATTTTTCGGGCCAACCAAAATCTCTGCCTACCATGTCATAAAATCGAAGATTATGAGGATTATAGAATCGTCGAAGTTTTGAGACAATATGACTGGCCACTGGCGGATGCCTCCGGCCTTTCGAGTCATTGAGGCAGTGTAGACCAGTTTCGTTCCGACTTTCCCCTCCAACATCTCCCGTAAGTTTTCGCCAACAGTAGAACCCTTTGGTCGAGTTGAAATAAAAGTTATCACGTTGAAGACGAGGCTCTAAACCCAAAAATCGTTCTACGTCTGGAAAGAAGAAGAAGAGAGGGGGATTCAGAGAAGAGAAAAAAATTCCATTCAAAATGATGACACACAGCAATTTGTCATACAAGATTAATATTTGAGATGAGCTGGTGGTAGGAAAACATCTCTTGATCCATGTCTAACACTTACGCTCGTATTATACATGTATGTATGTGGTAGACTTACCTTTAAGTTGTGGATAGGGATCACGGATCAAGGCGTCGCCATCAATGACATGTATTTGCCCTGCAGGAAAGACATCGAGCCATCTTTGGAGATAGCGAGAGTACAACGAGATTCGGATTGCTTTGTAATGGACGTTGACTGACCCGTCACTCTGAGTCACCAGCTCCTCCAGTCTTGGACTCTTCGAGCCATTCTGTAACACACACCACACACACAATGAGAAACATGGCAACAAAATATATGGAAAACGGGTGACTGTCACTCAGCTATACTCATCCTCATCCTCCCGTATAGATTACATAACACAGGAACAGACACACATGGACGGAGGGGGGAGGAGACTGGTGAGAAGGCATAAAAAGGTATTCTCACATGCATACATTCACATCTGTGACCTCACTTGTGACTTTTATGAGAGTCTCCCTACGTGCCTCCCTCCTCCAAGTACATCCACACACACTCATATATACGTACATATAATTTATATACGTGCAGAGGGACAATCTCCCTCCTCCTCCTCCTCATCCGTATACCTTCATGGTCATACCAGTGGGGACGTTTTATAACCTTCTCCGAAAATATCACACACACACACTGGCAAACTGGCACTGGCTCCAAAGTATTATTTCGACTGCCACTGTCTCATTCTCTTCCTGCTATAAAGGTTATCACTGGGGGGAAGAGGGAGAGAGAGAGGATCATAAGATAGACTTGTGGCTTGTAAAATATATGACGACGACAAGTCTTCTTCTTTTACCTCGTCTCCCTCCTCCCCCCTCCCGTTTTATCCCCCTCCAAAACGTGTGAATAACTAAAAAGAGTTATGCAAAGTGATTCTCTGGGGGAGGGAAACGGGGGAGTCGGGGTGCAAGAGAAGAAAACGAAATGAAGGAACGGTGAGGTTCAGAGGCAGGCAGGCAGGGAAGACTTATGTATGTGTGTGTAATATCTCTCTCCTCTTCTACCCGGGTGAGGAGGCGGAGGAGAAAGAAGAATGTACTTGAAAACTACGAACCTTTGAAATCCCATAAATTTGGGTGTAATCAGAAATGACTCGTGTAACTGGCTCTCTAACGATGAGTAACAACTTGATGGAGCTGTTCATCGCATGAATCCTTTCTGGTACTGTAAAAAATGAAGGACAAAAAAAGAAAGAAAATTATTAGATGTTGAATTAATAATCATCATAATTTTCCAACCACAAGGAATTTGAATTAAAAATTAAATAATATTTTTTAAAAAATTTACCTTCGGGAGTGACAAAGTAACTCGGACTTTTTTCAATTGACAATTGATCCTCCGTACATTCTGGCAAGTGTTGACGATACCACTCCAAGCCTTTTGCGTAGTTGTCATCCCGGTCGAAAAAGTGCACTATTTTTTTTGAAGAAGAAGAAGGAGAAAAAAAACAAAATTAATGTTTTCACACATTATTAGTCATTCCTGAATGTCTCTATCCCTTTCCTTCCCTTCCCTACTTCTTCAAAAGATTGATCACTCTAATCTGTCATGGATATGGAAGTGGAGGGAGAGGGAGGGGTACATTTGGGATGTACAGTTGGGGCGGAATTTGGATGGAAATTAATGGCGGTGGATTATTGAAACTAATATAATAAATCAGAAGAGAGAGGGCGAAAAGAAAAAGAAAGGAAAATTTAGTCATTTTTTTAAAAAAAAATAATAAGAAAAACTCAAGTGTATGTATACTCACCTTCCATCGCTGCTTTCTCCACCTATAGAACAATATCCAAAAAAAGAGAATCATGTTTATATATAAGTACATACATTTAACACTGTAGACACATAAACACAATACTCGCATCAAAAATGTAGTCGATAACATTTTCACTACCACTGACGAGGCAATCAAGTTGATGTGCCAATCGCATTTTCCTCCCCAATTCTCTATATCCCACAACTCACACAGTTCAAGTGCATACGGGTATATACACGTACACACACGAATGTACATGCAGACTGTAAATTATGACAAAAAATAAGGCAGACAAACAGAGAGAGAGAGAAAGGGAAGGGCATGTACATGATGTGTGTATGTGTAGATGTGCACGTGCTAATATTGCTTCAAATTGTAGTCTATGTACCATGAGAGGAGAAAGAGAAAGATAGAAGAGGAGGAAGGAGGGAAGAAGAAAGAGTCCCACATTTCATGTTGAGACTGAAAATTGAGCGTGGGTCAAGCCAATCAAGGCACCAACCAGGTAGCGGGGTAAATAAATAGTGTTGCCTCCAAAGTACACACACACACACACACACACACACAACTAACTCCACACTCATTCATTCTCCTCACGATCAGTCAACTGGACAAAAAACTGTTCTAACGAAACGTTTGTTTGGCATACAGACTCTCTGTACTCTCTTGTACTCTACAAAAATAGGTAGAAGCATATATCCATCCACAGACACACACACACACACACGCTACACACAGTCATTCCTTTGCCTTCTCTTCTCTACTCTCTAGACCTGAAATTCAGAGTGAAGCTTCTCATCACACAATCAAATGTTTACACGAGTCTTCATATCAAATAAACACATCACGTGTTGCACATAAACAATGTCGTTACGAAAAACTCTCTCTCTCTTCCCTATTCTCGTCCTCTCTTCCCTCTTTCTCTGTCTATTCTCCCTCTCCCTCTCCCAGTCCCCACCACTTAGCAAGAGTTTTTCAACAGTCTAAACGAAGCCATATTCCATACACACAAGGTATGTGTGTACACTTTCCTCCTTGTTTTCACCCCAATTTTCTTTTCTTCCTCTTTCCCTCCGTACACGCCCTCACAGAGTACACATACATTTCAGTCTGATGCCAAGTGTGCGTGTGTGTCTATTTTCGAGGCTGTAGTATGACCAACTTAATGTAGTTCAATCAAACAATAAATGTGCTCCCCGAGTCTCTTTAAATGTCCCTTCTATCTTTCTATCTCCACTCCTACCCTTTCTCCTCATATTATGTCTCACAACTATCTCGTTCGTTTTCTCCTCTCCTCCTTTCTCCTTGTATGTTTTACATTTTGTATTTCTATTTCAACTTACAACTTGTAGTCTCCGTGACTACTGAACACAAAATTTACTTCTCCTTTCCCTCTCCCTCTCTCTCTCCCTCTAAATATAGATACACACTCACTTCAGAATGTGTACCAAAGGTCGTCTACATGAGAAAGGAGAGAAACAACAACAACAACAACACACGTTTTTTGGAATTGCCGATTGCACACACACACATACACACATTGCCAGGTCCCCTCCTATGGCGTTCTGCCTTTTCAACTGCGTGTTGTAAAATGCATTGTGCTGGCGGGAAGCTTCCCTTCATAATAAAAGAGTTTGGACAAACTTATTATTTTCACGAGTATCCTATTAAGTAGGGCTTCCTGAGAGAGAGAGAAAGAGAAAGAGAAAGAGGGAAAGAGGGAGAAGGAGAACTGGAGAAAAGAAAAGCTACAGAAAGTTATGCCTTTAATCCACTCCTCTCCTTGTGTGTGTGTGTGTGTGTCTTTCTCCTCTTCCTCTCTATCATGCTCCATATAATATTGTGATGTAGGTTGGCTTAAATCAACTTCTACTTCCGACTTCTTTTCCCCTTCTCTTCTCAACACAACATTCGCTATGTCTTCACCGTCACCACCAACCACACACACACACACACACACCACCCGAGTGGTGTATGAGTGTGGAAGCTGCATCATCATCTGGAGCCGAAGTAAGCCAGAAAAAGGATGGAGATTATATATGCCCCTCTCTTCAACACTCCCTCTCCTCTCCTCTGTGAATTTTTTTATGATGTGAATTTACTATTATGCACGTGATCCTTACAGTGAACGGGAATAGAAAGAAACTCAGGACTCTTCCTCTATACGTGCAGATAATCAACTTTGGTGAGAGTGAGACTGTGTGTGTGATGTGTGTACAAAAGTGGAATGATGGTCTTAAATTTTTGACATGGAGAAAAAAGAAACAAAAGTAAATTTGATGGTGTATCCATCCTACACACACATACACACGTTTCATGATGAAATACATAATAGTGTAGTGTACATTTTTTTTGAAATACCGTAAAGAATCTGGGGAGAGTCCGCGGGGGTTGTCAAAATTTGGGTGAATGTACATTGTACATACAGAATATATTTTATTATTGGGATTCACATCCTTTCCCAACCTTTTTTTTTGGAGGATCAAAAGAAATGGAGGAGGACTCTGTCAGACTCTGTGCGGTATGAGGAATGATTGAGAAAAGAGATGGGGAGAAAGAGAGATGTAACCTGAGGGTGTAAATTCAGCATATCGATTAAAGCTCTTGTTCCACATTTCCTGGCGCCGATGATGATACATTGCGGAAGGCGTTTGATCTTGAACGGTTGTGCAGTCCAGTAATGAGCTCCAGAAATCAATGCGTCGTTGTCAATATCGGCCTCCAAGAGGGACGAGAGGAGGAGGAAAAGGCTAAGGAAAACAGCGAAGAAGCCACAAAAACGATTCAGTCCTAGGAAACAACAAAATTATTTCACATATCATTTATTTGGACAATTAGATGTGTAGTTAGAGTAAAGTATTTTCATCTCTAAAGCTTTTCAACACAATGACTCTCTTACGTCTTTTCTCCGTTGTCGTCGTCGTCTTGGTCACGGATCGTTCATACATAGGGAAGGACGCTTGGCTGGAAGGGAAGGATCCATCAAAAAGAATTTATATTAATTATATTCAGACTTTCTCTTTTTGAAAAGACTTCTTTCTTATTTCAATAACTGATGAAATATTGAACACATCCAGTGAACTTGTATTACAAACAAAATTCAATTATTTAGGTCACTTCACAAATGCCAAGTCTAATCGTAAGTATTGCTTAAATACTTTCGTGTCTGAAATTATTGCACTGCAATTTTTATGAATAGTCATTGTGTAAATATGAATTAAACTGATCCCTACTCTGTGTGTGATTCTCCTAATTATTATAATATACTATTACTCTTTAAGGAGACAATAATATTAGAGAAGAGTTCAAATTAGAACATCTTTCGTTGCGTCAGTTGTTAAGACTAAAAAATTATTCTTGACTGTCAGAAGGACAGAGTTAGGACAAAGAAGTTTGAGGACGTGGCAAGGTCACGTCCTTAGAAATGAGGGTTGACAGAATATGCAAAGGAATATCCGGTCAACTTATCAGTAAATGATTATCTAAGCCTGCAAATTTATCAAAAGCTCTACAATTATGCGATGACCCGTCATGACCAAACAATTAATGTTAATGAATTTTAAAAAAAATGTAATCAGACAGTAAATAATCAAGTAAAAACGGATTAAAACCAGACCTCGATATTTCATCCGAATTTTTTTTTAAAAACCAAGAAATGAATCCCACACAAAGACAAAGTGATGGAAATGGAAAATGTGTGTGATTTTGTTTCAACCAAAAACTTACGTTGGGAAGTAATGTAGAGACTTAGAGCAGTGAGGACATTGTAATAGAATTCCTTTTGGGTCGTCCTCACATTCTTTGGGGGGAGTGGAAGAATTGCAGCCGTTTTCTTGATCCTGTACGAGTAGAGAAGAAGAGGCTGGAGACAGTTTTTCCTCATAATTGATCATCTGTAGGACAAACACAAAAACAAGCATACCATCAGACAGAGTAGAATGATAGAAGGGAGAAGAAGAAGAAAACGAGAGAGGAGCTTGAACACACATAGACACAGTCCATAAAAAGAGAGAGGGAGAGGGAGAAGGAGAGGGGAAAAAATTAATGGATGAAACATTAGACTCCTGTACTACACTCATTCCTCCTGTACCCTACCATGGCATTAGGTACATTAAGGACGAACCACAGGAGGAGGAGGAGGATGAGAGGAGTAAATACAAGCTCGTCAGAGTCTAAAAACACACACACAGAGTGAGAGAGAGAGAGAAGTGTACAGTGCAGTTTGACACACACACACAAAGTTTGTATAAGGATAGTGAATGGTAGTGGTGCATGACGCGGCAAAGAGTCTTTTCATTAGAAAACTTTACGAGCTTTGAATGTGGCCTCCTTTAATCCCTAATTTACATGCACACACAGGAGGTATACATTAATGACAAACTTTGACACAACATTTCCTGTCTCAACGACCAGGCGACAATATATTGGGCTTTAGGCCACCAACACTTTTCCCATTCATTCATACATATAGTTTTTGTGAGTCCGTATGCACACACACACATAGCCTATACATGGTATGGGAGGTACAAGAAATTTTACATGTAGGTCACACTCTGTTTCACTCTTGTATAAATATAGACACTTTCTCTTATGTTTATGCTCATGATTTTCAACCCAGCAAAGTACAAGAGTTACATATGTATGTATGCATGTATGTGTGTCTGTATTGTGTCTTTCTCCTTTCCTTCACTTTCACCACTACCACCCAAATCGAAACTAAATGACGACAAAAATAAGACGTTTTTCTAAAGACATGGAGGGAAAGTGTGTGTTCACGTATGGAGAAAAGAGAAATCAGCCCTTCTCTCTCAGCTCGCTTTCTCTTTTCATTACAATTTGAATTTGCATGGAGACACATATATTGTATATGTATAAGGGAGCACAGTTCAAACCGCACAGTGCCACAGCATGTCCGCTTTTTTTCTCCAGACCCACAAAAAAATGTATATGGGGAAAAGCTGGGAAGCGGCAGTGGCGGCGGAGAAGCCGAGAAGTGGAGAAGAGAAGAGAAAGAGAAAAAAGTTGTAAATCAAAGCCAAACTAAATCACATGAGCCTTCAGGAAAGATGTAAGTCTATCTCTGTAGGTACCTAAGAGTGGGATAAAGAAGCAATCCACAAAAGTCGACAAAATTCAGGGTGAAAACTCTCTCTTCCTCTCTTTCTCTTCCGCCGTTTATATGGAAACATGCAGAGAGGAAGAGAGATGAGGGGTGGGAGTGAGGAAAGTAAGAGTGGGAGAGGAGGGAAGTTAAGGATTTAAATTGAATCTGTATCACCTTATCAGTTTACATTTCAGGAAAATATAATCAGAAAACGTGATTTCAAAGCTCAGCAGTCTAAAGTCTGAGAAAAAAGGAGAAAAGAGGGACACATGGACGGATTCCTCGGAAATCCCCCCTCCCGCTTGTTTTTTTCTACGAAATTCTCTGAATGAGAAACTTCTTTCTCCTCTCTGAGTTCTCATCAAAATCTCACCCTGACTCCTCCTCCCTCCACTTTCTCTGAACTGAGCTCCCCCCCACACACATCCACATCCACACAGGATGAGAGCGAATCAGAGAGAGTAAAATAAATGAAAAGATTGAAAGTTGAGGGGAGGGGAACGACAGCCTTCTTAAAACACTGGCACATTATTATTATAATGGAATTGAAATGTGAGAGCACTCACACACACACACACACTCAACATCATCAGAGACGAGATTTGAATGGATATTTTATATGAGGGAAGAAGAAATCTGCATCTTTCTCCTTACATCTATAATAATATAAAGAGAGAGAGAGAGAGAGATAAGGGATGGGAAAGATAGAGAAAGAAAAAACTTGAGCAATCGGGGAGAAAGTAAGGCAATATTGTTGTTACTCTCTCTTTGTGTCTGGTCTACCTCACTGAGACTTTGTTTTGGTTGCACATACAATGAAACACACTCACACATAGTGAGAAGGAGGGGAGAGGCTCACTTAAAAAAACTCCTGGAGAGTCTCACAACTGCCGAGCGAAAATAGAGAGTGAGAGTGAGAGAGAGGGGCAAGGGAGAGAATGGGAGGAATGAAAGAAAGAGGGACAGAATGGAGGTTGAGAAAGTGTCGACTGTGTGTGTCATTTTCTCCATCTTGATGGTCCTCTTTCAAAACTATTGCTTGAGAGAGAGAGAGAGAAGCCCACCAAGTCGACTCTCACTCTCTTCCTTCGTCCTCGGATGTTACAATCCAAAGGAGCCGGATACATATCCGGCTAGTGAAATGTTTCAGTAGCAAAAAGGGTCCTCCTCCTCACTTTCTCTTTTATCTCTCTCTCACTGTAGCCTCACTCCAGCCCTTTTCTCCTTCCAAGTGTGTATATTTCATAGTTTTCCTCTTACCTCCAGCATTAGTCCGTTTCTTATGTATACAAATGTATTTGGATGGGGGAAGGGAGACTCGGCCCTCCACCGACATTGTACATACAGAAGGAAATACAGAAAGAGAAGAGGATTCCAAAACAGAGAGAGAGAAGAGGAGGAGGAGAGACGCTGTTCTGGTGTTCCTCGACACTCACCACTACCATAGAAATATTCCCGTATTCACGCTCGGCATGTTCCGTCCGTATTAAATCAATTATTCTCAAGCTTGAATCGGCCACCGAATATCAAGCAAGGCGTACGATCATACATCAAAACTTCATGAATATATGAGACCACTTTCTCCCAACTTTGCACTTAGTCTATCTTCTTTGCCGCTTTATGTAAATCTACCTCCCTACCTACCCTCTTCAACATTCTCTCATCCTCTTTCTTCTTCTTCCTCCTTCATACGCACTCCTTCATCGCAAAGTCCACGGTACGAAAGTCTTTCCTCCTTTCTCTACCTCTACACTATAGTTTACATGTATGCTGTATGCTGTGCTACCACCTCACTTAGTGATAAAAGGACATTGTATAACAGTCTATTCCTCAAATTTCCTCACCCATGCGTGTGCCTGTCTATACATCCATCTATAAAGTCATACTGTGTGTGTGTGGAGGGAGGCTCTCTCTTGTACTTGTACATATATCTCCATTTTATTTATCTCGCTCGCTTTCATCTCTTTCCCCAACCTGTGCAGGCTTTCCCCCCACACACCCTCTCCTCTCCATATATATACATTAGAATATAAGACTCTTTCATTCCTCCTACCCGCCGAGCGCTTCGACTAGATTCAAGGTGCTTGCGCTATAATTTACAAGATTTTTATTTAAATACGTAAAGAGTTGACTCGACTCTTACTTTATTTTCACTGAGCTTTTCCCTCCCTCGTCCTCCCCCCCACTTCTCGAAAGAGGTGGAGAGGGGAAAAATATTAAAGTTGAAACTGGAGAGTGAAAGCGTGAGTAGTTTGAGAACAGAGACAGAGAGATGAAAGACAGGGAGACACAAAAAAAATGCGGAACAATAAAACGAAGCTGGGGACTTGCATTATTATTATATGGGTACACACACACACATCGACTTTGAAGATTTCTCGTCCTAAGCTAGTCTCATTCTTTATCCTATTGCCCTATTGTAACTTTGTATACACAATAGAGAGAGAGAGAGAGAATTGAACATGTATTCTTTCCCCACTTCTTCTCCAGTACACACAAACAAACAAACAAATAAAGTGTAGGTAGGTGTTGATGGATAAGAAGGTAAACAGGCACAAACATATGCACTCACAAATACAAAGTTCTTTCTCTTGAACAAAATTTTGAGAACAATTCCACTCTTGTTATATTCATAGCTGATCATATGTAAAAAACGTAGTTTGTATTCTGCATTTGAGATGCTGGATAAACATGATACACGTACACTTGTATATATGTATAAAAGTCGGTGTACAAAAGTCCATTAGCTAGAAAGCCAATATGTGAGGAGAAAGTGTGGAGAAAGGGAGGAGGAGGGAGAGTATGTGTGAAAATATATTGTATTGCGTTAGTTGTGTTGTACATAATTTGTGTGTAGTTGGAAGACATGATGCAGGATGTAGTGTGTAGTCAAAGAAGGGAGAGAGAGGAGAAAAAGGAGGAGAATGGGATTGGATGGAAAGGGAAAGGAGAGGAGAGGAGAAAGACAGGCGAAACAATAACAGTAAAACAGTCTCTGTGGTAATTCTTGATGAGTGATGAGTTATACTGTATAACTTATACATCAATCAATCAATTAAGTTTAGTTTAGTTTAAGATTAGGAGGAGAAGGCTGTGTGTGTGTATGTGGTGTGTGTACAGCAGCGGAGAGGCATAATGGAATGATGGTAGTAATTTGAGTGCGAGTGCTGGTTACATGCCGAGCAACCAGCTCAACCAACCAAGCCCACAAGCAGTAGAAGGATAGGAGGAGGAGGGAAAAATGAGAGACAACCTAAAAGCTTGCTAAAGTCTCTCTCTCTCTCTTTCCAAAACCATCTTCTACTTTTTTGTACATATTTAAACACACTCACTCTCACTATCACACTCTGCCACACTCTTCCATAGCTTTCACCCGATATAATGTCATGGTGCATCGTATCGTACAAGCGTGCTTTTTTGTCTGTGGTTCCCTTTCATGGTTCTCTCCCGCCTCACCATATAACCAGATTGAAATGTCGATGAATATAGACACACACAACAATCCAGAGCTATGCTCTATAAATTGCATGTTGTGTGTGTAAAGTTTTTGTAAATGCTCTTTGAAAAAAAACCCTAGTCCACACACACACACACACACCCGGGTTGAAAAGGGATAGAGAGGGAAAAGACCCTTCTGTCTTCTTTTTTTGGGTTGTCTACTTGTGCTTGTGGCTGGGTTATGTATTAAATGTGAGACCACTTGTACCCACACCCCCCCCCACACACTTGTCTTATATCATCATCATGGACGGGAGAAAGTAGTAGTAGTAAAAGTATGTAGAAAGCAACCGCCAGGACGGCGGCAAAGTAAAAGTAGAGTCGCGTAGAAGAGCAAGAGCATATGAAGACACACATTTATTTTTTCCCTCCCTCCCTCTTCCTCCTCCCTCTTCCTCCTCCTTCTTCTTCTTGTGGTAATATTAGATACATACTCTTAGCTGTACCCTCTCTTGTACTGCTCTACTCCTCTTCCTCCTTCTCCTTCTATTGGAATCTATAGCATGTTAACCGATTCCGGGTTTCTCTGTCGGATGCGACCATAGGAACTTTACCGATATCGATTTCTTCTCTCTCTTTCTGCCTCTAGTCTCTGTGCTGAGCCATAAACGGAGACTGTTACATCTGTACCATTGCATGCTGTTGTACATCTGGCTAGTTATTTGAATCTTTTTGCCACTCCACTCTTGTCTCTCTCTCTCTCCATGAGTATCACATTCAGTCCTCCCACATCCAATTCTGTGGAGACCAGCTAATGGTGAAGCTCACACTAGATGACAACAGAGAGAGAGGAGGGGGAGAGAGGGAAGGAATTCACTGTTTTCCCACATTCCAAAGAAATTTCAACATACACCGAGGGGGGAAGGAAGAGTGAAAGTGGAGGAGAAAGTTAGAAGAGGGGGACAAGAGATACGATGATTGTGTATCACTATACAAAAAATCGGAAGAAAACCCCAAAAGTTGTGTATTTGGTCTGGGGGATACATAAGGAGGAGGAGAAAGTGGAAGAGAAAGAGAGGGATGGATGGATGTTCGGGTGGCAGTGGCATGATAACGATAAATTGATATATCTCGGTGTTATTACAAGACACACTAAATTATATAGATATACTCTTAATGGCAACGAAAGAGGTAACAACAACAAGGAAAGCTTTAGCTACTCTCTCGTTCAGTGACTGCGTATTTGTGTGTGTGTGTGTGCCCTGTCTGCACAGACAGGAGAGTGAAGATAGGAAGAAAAAAAACTCTATATTTCTCTTCTCCGTCTCTCTCTCTGTCTCCTTACAAAAGCTTCATCATCTTGCTGAGAGAATTCCCTGAGAGGAGGATTTTTTCTCAATTCACTATCCAGACATGTGGATAGTTCTTCATTGGTGAACTAGTTAAGGAACCCCAGAGATAGTCTTTGTGACTGTTGTCTGAGAGAAAAAAAGAAGACGAGAGGATAGAGGATTCTTATGGATATAAGCTGAAGAGAGAGAGAGAGAGAGAGAAAGCCTCTCGTCTTGACGAGAAGATGATTCTCATCAACTGGACGCGGACTGAATGGAATATATGGACATTGGCTCTTTTCTATATTAACTTAACCAACATGAAATGGTGCAGAAAAGGTTTTTTCCCCCTCTTTTCCTTTTTCCTCATCCTTCTCATCTTCTCCTCCTTGTCGTATTTTCCCTTGTGTCGACATAGAGACCCGGGTATAACAAACAGGATATGAGGACAAGGAGTTGAGAAAGAGAGAGAGAGAGAGAGCGGAGGAAAGAGGTAAGGTTAGGCACCTCAGTTTGCTCAACGCTCTCCCAAGTTTTACATTACACTTAGAATTGTGTGTGTGTGTGTGGGTGTGTGTGTACATATACATATAGACATTTTCAAGCATCTTTTATTTTTGGTTGTTGCCTGGACCAAAGAGAAAAAAGTGAGAGGGAGAGTGTAGAGTAAAGAGAGTGGGACCAGTGCTTTCTCTTCCTTCTTTCTTACTCTACTCTGCTCTCTCTCTACGAAAAATAACGTTTGGATTTGTTGAACACAAACAGAAAAACATTTTCTCTTGTACTTTTTCTCTCTTCTTGTGAGTGAAATGCGAGAGGAGACTAAAGAGAGGCGAGCCACATTTTGGGTCGATATTTTCGACGCAAACTCATCCTTTCTCTCTCTCTCTCTCTCTCTCTCAGTCTTGGTTAGCAGTATTGTGTATAGCGAGAGAGAGAGAGTGGGGGGAGGGAAATAGGAGCAGAACACGTGTATGCGTGTATATAAACTAACTAGAGCACGTATGTGTAGATGTGTAGCTCTCTCTCTTCCCCTCCTCTCTCACTCTCTCTTTACACTATAATGTGTATGGTACATATACATTTTGAACCTCTTTTCACTCCATCCTAAGCTATCCGCTTCCCACTCTCAGCAGTCAGTCCTCCTCTCTCCCTCATGCTTTCCCTTTCCTGCAATGGCAACGCTAGAGAGAGAGCGCGCGAGGGGGGATAGCAGAGGGAAAGCGAGTGAAAGCAAGAGAAAGAGAGGAGAGAGAGGGGAAAAAAGCTCTTTGCTACTCTACACCAATGCTGAATGCTGAAGCATTTGTGAAATTCTTGCATCATACCCCAAAATATATACATGCATATGGACGAGACTCTGCCTCTCTAGAAACTTGTACAAACTATAATACTTTGTACGCTCCACTCCTTTTCCCCATACACACACAACCTACATATTACAGAGAGAGAGAGAGTGAGTGTGTGTGTGTGAGGGAGAGCTCGTACACTTACACCATCTCATACGTAGGCTCTTGAGAGAAACGGCTTTTTTTTATTTCATTACAAAGTACCATCCTGCTTCCTCTCCCTCTTGTGCTCTGCTACTCCACTCCACTGCTGCTATGTTTCTTCTTCCTTTTGCTCCTGTACAGAGTCGAGTGTATAGACAGTGGAATAGAGCCCTACGTACATACACGAGGCTGAATGTAACAGAATCAAAATCAACCGCCCCTTCCCTAAATTTTTTGAACAACAAAAACCCTCTCTCTTTCTCTCTCTCTCTCTCTCTCGTTCCCTCTTTTCCCTTCACTTTCTCAATAATAATTTTCCACAGCCGCTTTTTAAATGAAATGTTTTCTCTTTCCCTTTCCCCATTGTGCCACTCCGTGTGCTACACATATACATTAATGTGGCATTGTATTGTTTACCATTATCTGATGATCACAATAAACCGCCGTTGGGTAAAATTAGTGTTTTTGCTAGGGTTTTGCTTTAAAATTAAACCGCAGGACTTATTAGCAGCCAGACAGAATGAGAGAGAAAGTGGGGGAGCAAGTTGAGTCGTCGACTTTCTCTCCCAAAAACAAAATGTTACACATAGTCTTATTCCTCCACACACACACACACACACCAACTCACTGAGTGTGCAAATAGATATAATGGGTGTATATAAATACATACAGAGAGAGAGAGAGAGTGGGAGAGACACGACACACACCCGTACACCACTATTATCTAGTGAAAAACAAGGGCAATGCACGAGGAATGCTTTTTCCAAACAAAACCCCCACTACACTTGTTATTTGATAACGGCCATGACCAAAAAACATGTCTCGTCCGTTTCCTCTTCCTCCTCCACCTCCTCCTCCTCCTCTACTTTCACTACGCAGACAATGGAGGGAGGCTAGAATCATTCGCAATAATACTAACCCATAATCATTATTATTTCAAACATTTGCTTATTTACTAAAAGCCAGGGAAAATATGGAGCGTATAGCATTTTACCATTATCCACACACATACACACTCCACTCACACGTGGATGTACACATGTCTAAATTATACATGTGTTCGTCAGAAATGTACTTGGATTTACTGGAGACAAAAATTATTTGACAATGGCCACTCTCACTTTGTCTCTGCACACACGCGTACACACGCAATGTTCCGTCTATAATCTAAAGACAGACAATCAGAGTGAGAGACAAAAAGAGTGTGTGTGTTACATAGATTATACGGGGGAAGTCAAAGTCCTTTTTCCCACTTTGATTGTATTGGGAGGACACAAGAGGGGTGTGTGTGGAGATGTGGATGTGTGTGCACAGTTTATGTGAGGACAGGAAGAACTTGTTATGTTCAAACTTGATTTGTGTGGTTTGATATGAATAAAATGCCTACAGGGAAGAGGATGGAAGAAGAGGGTGGCTAGACAAAGGAGTGGAGAGATGGGACAAAAAAAAGTGGAGAGGAGAGAGAGAGAGAGAAAGAGCAGTAAAAAAGAGAGAAGGTCCACGACTCTCACCCCCTCCCTCCCCAAAATACATTCAACATTCAGACTTTGAAAATGTGAGAAAAAAAGTTGGCATCTTCAATTTTTCAAGTCATCACAGTGAGACGGGAGTATTGATGATTGACTGGAAATCGATCGTTCTTTCGACTACAAACTTTCACTTTTGTATTCCGCCAAGGTAGGAAAAGAAGGGGGGAGAGGGGGAGTGGAAGAAAAAGAAAGAAGGGAAGGAGAAGAGAAGAGCTGGAGTTGGAGAAAAGAGAGGCAAAGGTTCTGCATACATATACATACACGAAGCCTTGGTATTCTTCATCCTCAGCTCTTTTCCCCCATCTCTTTCTCTCTGTTCTTTCATTTCTTTTCTCTTTTTCCTCTATTTTTCTATTTTTTCTCCCTATCTGAACACACACACACACACTTTCACTCTGTCCCAATACAGTTTCACTCCATTCTTTTCCCTTCCCTCTTTTCCCTTGCACTTGTAAATCTTCATTTTTTTCACTCATGCCAAAAAAAGAGCCCGCTCCTTTTCTCTCTTTCTCTCTCTCTATCTTTCTCTTCCTTAAGACTCTACTTTCTCCCCATTCACTTGTACATACATACTAATATATGGGAATGCCATGAAAGATGAAATCTTTTTTCACGAGGTTAAAGTCACCATTACATTCGATAGACTTTATACACACTCTCGCTCTCACCCATCCATACTTGAAAGGAGGAGAAAGAAAAGGAGGAGGAGAAAGAGGAAGAGGGTAAGAAAAGGGAAAAGAAAAGAGTGTGGAAGAGGGGGACATTTGCAAAAAGTGGGGAAAAGGAGGTAAAGTATGCTAACACTTTTTTGTTAACATATAACTTGACGATCTTGCTTTCGACCGCTAACCAATTCCTTTCTAAATGCTTTCTTTTCCTCTCCCTCTCGTTCTCTGCTATGGGATACTTTTTTATTATATTACATTATTATCAGCCTTCCTGACTTCTCTTTATTCCCTCACGCAGTAGTAGGGTATCAAGGAGAAATGAGAGTTGTATACAACGTCGTAGTCAGCCCAAAATTGAGACACTATACATTGTACAATGTTAAAGGGGGTTGGATTGGTGGAGATGGAGAGTAAAATAATAGAAAAAAAGTCATTCATTCATGGGATGAGATAGTGGAGAAGAAACACAGCATATTAGAATAAGAGTGAGAGGAGGATGAGGAGAAGAATACCGAGCTATATTACTTCATGTAATTTCTCAGTTTAACCATGAAAATATTAGAGTGAGTGTGTATATGAGGGTCTGCTTTCTATACGAGTGTGTATGTGTGTGTATGAGTAGAAAGAGAGATAATTCTCTCTCCTTCTCTCTCTCCCCTCCTCACCGTTCAACACTCTCAATACGCTGACGAATTTTCCTGTAAAAGTTTATTCCAAGCTTTTTATTGCTGTACATAAAAACGTGTACAATCTATCTTGCCGTTATTTCCTTGTACATGACGCATGTTCTACCTATCCTCTTTTTCTTATTTTTTGTGTAGGAGAGAAAACGGAATGTTCCCAGCTAGCCCCTATCCACATACACCCATATATATTATATATGTATGGGCGGAGGAGGAGGAGGAAGAGGAGAAAAGAAAGAGAGAGAGAAAAAAACTGTATAACCTTTTCTCAGTTTCATCCACCTTTTATATGGGACTGTTACGAGGAGTCCCTACATGCACATACTCTCTCAGAGTATGGAGAGTGAGTCGGAGTGGCTATGAACTCTCGTATTCCTCTCCTTCTCCTCCTCCTCCTCCTCCGAAATGGAGGAAATAGTATCTGCTGTAGAAACAGTACAGCTGGCTGGTGCTCATCATTTATTTATTTTTGAGGGTAGCCCTACACTAAAACACATATGTAGTACATACGAAAGTCCATGTATACAGGATCCACTTGTACTTTTTCTCATTAAAAACAAGACTTTAGATAATCAATACTCTTAGATTTCACATCTTCACATGGCTCAACTCAGCTCCTGTTTTCCTTCAACCCATGGGCCTCTCTTTTCTCTCTCTCTCTTTTTTCCTTGGCCGCCTCCTCCTCCGCTAAAGGGAGACTCGAAGAAAAGAGAGAAGAGAATTAGGACTCATTCTTTCCTTTAGGATTTTCCCCCCCTCCGTACTGAGTTGAGAAGAGCTCAATTTTTTGTATTAAAACCCCAAGGAAATGTTCTATAATATTTTGTACCCATTATATTGTCTGTGGATGTGGATGTGTGTATGTGTGGAAAAAAAGAACCTCAAAACCCCATCACACACATACACTGTGGTGTGTGTGTAGTAATAGCCAAAGGTTTCACATGCATATAGGTGTGTGTGTACAAGTTGTGTGTGGAGCTATACTGTCTTCCGTGTGCTCCAGTCTAATGATGATGATTAAACAGATTTCCTCCCTCCTCCCTTCCATTGTTCCCCTCTGTCTCTGTTCTTCTTGTCTCGCGAAAAAGGAAGAAGAGTGTGCGAATATGTGTGGAAGAAATATGTACATATAATACACATTTGTGTAATGCAAAATCCTTTTAGCCATCTAATAGTTCCATAAATACAACTCACGTGTGTGTAATATTATATTATGTGTGTGTTTGGTGGATTTTGGATGTAGAGAAGAGAGAGAGTACAGAGGAACTAGACACACACACACCGTGTGCCTGGTTACTTGGGGTGCCGTAACAGGGCTTAACAATATACATTACCTTAATATTTTGCATGGTTATGGCATGTTTGCCATTCCAATGGAAAGGCTAGATTTAGCACATGTGCGTTTTACACATGATTGTACAATGCATACTAAATGGTTTGAAAAGAGAGAGTGAGAGAGAGATTGTGCGTTGAGGACCGTATGTAATTTTTTTGTACATATTATTCTACACGGTATTTCTGTTTCTGGGGAAGGGGAAGAGGAAGCGGAGGAGAGAGAGAGGGAAAAAAGAGGAGAAAAAAAATGCGTGGTGGTTTTCGTGGCTTCTTCTTCGTCGGTTCTGTGACTATCAGAAATTTTCAAGAGTCGTAAGCCAAGTATTTAAATCGAGTAGGTGGCTGCCTTCCCTCCTTTTTAGCCTGGTGAACATACATCCATGTACATACATGTGTGTGTGTGCACTGCTCCTGCTTTTTTCTCCCCCTCTCTCTCTTCTTAATCGGATCTTTGCATGAAGTGTCAACTCGTGAGAGAGAGACAAGTACTTCACCCACTACCACCACTAGAGAAAAACTTTTTTTTACTGCTCTTGTTGTTGTTTGTTGTTATCAACTGTCGTGTGTGTGCCATGTGTGTATTTGTATGTGTGCCATGTACATGTATATGCTGTGCACTAATATCATTGACTACCTCAAAAAAAGCCTCTTTTCAACAATACTTTTGTGAGGGAGGGAGTGGAGTGTACATAGGTCATGACACACATCCTCCCATGAAGAAGTTGCACATCAGTTGCTCCTAACCTTTGTAAGCTTATTTTGAGCCATACACCACGCACATCTTGACAAAAAAGGTCGGTCTGCTTTCTCCCCTTTTTCCTTGGCCAATGTAAAAATACATGAGAGAGAGAGAGAGTAAAAGGTTTAGGTATTTGGAGAGAAAATTCTATTTTGAAAGAAAATGATCTTATTTTCTAACAATAAAAGATTTTACAAGCCAAAGTGTAGTCGCATCAGAAAGAATATGAATATTTAGTCAGGGAAAAGTTAAAATACAAACAAATGTGTTGAGCAGGTACTCTTTGATCTATTTGTACCTATGTTGGAAATATTAATTGAAGTTAAATTATTGAACTCATGTGTCATTTGAATTCCTTTGAAAATTTATTTTAGACTAAAATTTCTGGAATTAACCGAGCCATGTAATTTTGCAGTTGATCAAATTAACAGTTTAAATGACAACTTTTAATGAAATTCTTCTTATACTTTGAAATAATATTAAGGATAATTGACAAAGAGGAGTTCAATTGTGAATGTGGACTATTGAAACCCATTTTGAATACTTAGCATTTGACTTTTGATGTGACATCCACACAACATATTTTCTCCCTGTCGTCATAAAAAATTCAGAGTAGGGACGGTCATGGTAAATTGAAATGTGAGTTAACGTGTCATCCTTTTCCATGCAAGTAAGTAAAGGAAATTTTGTAAAATAAATAGAGAAAGAGGAGGAGGGGGAGGAGGGGAGGACAAAGTTGCCCCGGTTGACCCTGTTACCTCCATGAATATCTAAATGTTTACAGTTGACTCCCACTGTTGCAATCCAGACTGAATGAATTTTTAATGTTTAGTCGTTGGTAAATCAGAAGCGGTAGATCCTCTATCCATTTTCTCCATTTCCACTTTAATCAGTCTTTGGGGCAGGACAGACCAAACAATGTTTAATTAAAATATGAAAGTTACATCATGAAGCTTAGTGTCAAGCTCCTTGGGTTCATTATTAATCGGCCTAATATTACATGTTGATGTGTAATATGGGACTTTCCCCTCTCCTCCTCCCCTCCCCTCCCCATATTAACTTAATACCAAGTCAAAAAGAAAAAGCAACAATGTAATTATTGTAATGACCGTCCCCCCTACCCACTCTTTTCTTTGGTCTCCTCCTCTCTCCTTGCATCACTTATTACCCATAATTAAATGTCTGTTTATTCCTCCTCCACTTGACAAACTTTTACTAGACAAAGAGCAAAAGGAAGAAGGAGGGAGGGAGCGGGAGAAAAGTAGTCAACCAGGGAAGCTCTGTGGTTTACAATAATGTGATGTCACAACATTTTCTGAAACACTAAAAGTGTCAACACACACACTCACAAAACATGGGCAACTCCTTTCATCCTTCCTCATAAAATAGTACATTATACTCCTACTAACTTTTTGGACCCACTCAAGGGTATTAAGGAAGAGAGAAATGAGGAAATTTTCCAAAAAAAAGTTTATTTGTTCCTTATTCCCGCCATGTTCTACACAGACATCACACACACAACCAAACAATTTTACATATCATAAAGGTAAAATGGAGGGAGGGTGGAAAGGGAAACAGAAATTAATTAATTTTACTCACTATCTATCTACTTTAATTTATTTTACTATGTAAAAATCCCCCTGTCACATTCCACACACACACATATGTACACATACACGTAAAGCAGTGGCCTAGTACCCACCACCGCACGCTTTCCTTTCAACGAGGACTGTCAAAGATGAAGTTATTTCTCTTTTCTACCCGCCATTCTGTGGTGGAGGAGGGGTGCGTGGTGAGTCTTGAAAGGTCATGTACATACCTGGACTCATGAATGTAAGGTCGTAACGTGTGTGTGTGCGTGGTTCATAATCAATGATAATTGCACGCTCTTAATGGCACTACTTCCTACTCACATAAAATGACACATTAGTTTGTTTCGTACATTTTAGATTGGAAACTCTGGTTCTCTCGCTTGATTTGACAAATTCATGGAAAGTGGGGGGATAGAGTAGTGCGTGTACCCAGGAGACGAGGAGGAGAAATGACGATGACGAGGTAGTGTAGAGGTAGAAGCTTGGAAAAGGCTTGGCTTGGCATGGGTGTTTTCCGTTGTCATGGAACGATGTGGGTGTACAGGGACACATACACACGACTATGCATTATGTATAATATTTTTATACTTGTGCCCAATGTGTGTGTGTGTCCGGGTCACAATACACAATTGTGAATGTCTTTCAATATGTACGGATAATCCTGGAGTGAGTCAGGAGACATGCTGACTTGGACTGTAAAGTGAAGCTCAATTGAGAACTGTCCGGGCACTAAATTTTTATTCTTAATTCTTGAAAGAGAAAGGATTAAATTTAAAATTTAAATTAATCCTCTACTCTCTTCATCTTAAGATGGAAGGAGTGGATAATGCATGCGTCTCCTATTTTATGTAGGGGGTGGCCCTAGTAAAACTTTTACGGTATACAGTATACATACAGTCAAATTTCCGCAAATAATTTTTGTCCCACTACACAAATATGTAAGCATAGAGGATCGAGGTTTCACGAGATGTGTCAGAAAAAATCCAAGAGTTACTCACGACATATACAGCACATGTATGGCTGTAGTTCAGAAAGCCATGTGCCATGCACACACACATTTTTTCCCAGAAGAATGTAATGTTTTTGTGTGCGTCTAATAGATTCTAATGGATGGATAGGCGAGAAATCTGACGAATCGTGAACAGTTTGTAATAAGAAACTTTTTCAACCGTGGGGAATAAACAGAGAGAGAGGGAGAGACGGTGGGTTGTGAGAGTTGAGTTGTGTGTTTTTGTATGTGTGTGTGTGGTTTTCCTTGTACTTTACACTTCTCTCTCGAGTCGCTTTCTACTTGTGTGTGTGCACTGTTACTTACATGGAAACTCCCCTGGATCCATTGGATTGGAAATGTGTGTGTGTGTGTGCTTGGGAGAACTTGAGAGAGAATATTCAAAATTTATCATGAATAAACACATCCATCCGGAGGACAAAGTATGTGCTTGTGTGGCTATACAAATATCCATGTATTTGATATTTTAATATAAATTTTATATTGAAAAACAGGACCAATGATACCAACAGGGAGGAGGTGGACTCTAAGACTTTTGGAGACACAAGTAAAGCCTCTCTCCCTCCTCCACTCTGGGCGATTGAAAATGTGAATTTTATTTCTCCAAAGTTATTTATAAGTCTTGATTTCCTCTCTCTCTCTGTACAAAGTTTATGGTTGACGGTAGTTTCCGCCGTCATTTTAGTTTTTCCTCTTTTTTCCCTCCCTCTCTCTCTCTACATCACCATTTCCTCAACCTTGTCTTCCTTGCATATATCATATGGCACATGGCATGTCATGGCAAAACCAGAGTCAGAATATAAAGAGAAAGAGAGATAAAGCAAAGGGAAGCGTGGCATGGCAAAAAGTGTGACAAGTTGGAAAACCGAAAATCCGTTATCTATATCTATTCTATCCTACGTGGTTGACAGATGAGCCAAAACATGAGAGAGAGAGAGGAAGAGAGTGGGAGCGTGTGCTGGGGATGTATGTGTGTGGAGCTATTTGCCAAATCAAAACTGAGGTAATGTACCACGTATTATAGTGCAGTGTGATCTATTTGGGGATTAACGATGTATTTATACTACTAATAAAATTCTCTTCCTCTGTATGTGTGTGTGTGTGTCTTCATTTCCATGTCCCGCTCCCTCCCCTCCCACCCTCTTTTTCCTTGTCCTGTTAATGGCGGAACGAGTTTAATATTTACAAAGAGAGGATATTGTTTATATTGTAATTTATGTGTCGTGTGTGTACTCTGAGCGAATGACTGTGGAACATGACAGCTATTGCTACACACAAACCTATATATTACTCATCTCGTTTATCCCCTTCATGACCCATTGTGTCTACATGTTTCCTTGTCGTCCCTCCGTCTTCCCAGTATTGCACAGTATTGTGTCATTACGACCAGGAATCGATTTTACTACCAGAGGCCCATACCCAGTACATATGAGTGTACAGTATGTGTAAATACATGTATACACAATACATTTCTGTGTTGGCTCCACCACCACCGAAAATATCAAAATGTTCAATTCATGAACGTCTACATTTGCATTTTCCACACACACCATCACAAATTATCGGCGTCCTCTCTTCGTCCTTCTCTTCCTTCCATTCCCCACTCAACTCTACATTGAAAAAATGTTTTTTGAGGGGCATCCTAGTCAACACACACATTTTTGGTCAATGTTATTAGTGCGTGTGTGTAAGAGGGAGAGAGAGAAAATGAAATTATATATGAGTAATATTAAATAATCAATTTTTTCCCTATTTTCCAATTGTATTAAAAAATAAATTGATTGGCTCTTAATAATTGTGACAGTACACAATCCACCTTGTAAGATAGCTACCTTTTCTCTTTTGTCCCTCCTTCACAAACCTTACTTACTACTGTATATTTGGAGGAAGAACATGGGTGGCTACACATTCTCTTTCCCTCTACTCACAGAGGTACATAGTAAAGTATGGGCATATCCATACACACACACGTACATAAACAAAAAGTTGGCTAGACGAAGAAAGAGAGAGAGAGAGAGAGACAGAATGTGGAAAATACGATTCATCAATGTCGTTTGTCCATGGAATGAATATAAGGGATACATGAGTGAGCATGATGGAAGGCAAATTATCATCTTTGTCATTTGTCAATTGTTGGCAAAACGAGGGAGAGAAAATATGGCCCTCACAAGAAGAAAAGCAGAGAGAGAGAGAAAGAGAGAGAGAGAGTAGAGAGAAAATTTTTTGGCTGTCACTAGTCGGTCATTTCCAGTGGTAATTTTCTTAGGCTATTAAATAAATAAAAGAGCCCTCTCTATCATATAATGCATGAAATATTCAAAGTAGCTTCTTCCTCTTCCTTCTGTACCACACACACACACAGATACACACACAAAGATAGAAAGAGAATAAAATATCATTCCTTCCATTTCGTGTACAAGAAGGAGTGGGTGCGAGGGCTAGACTAGACTAGACTGAAGAAGGGTGAGACTCCAGAGGAAAGGAGAAAGTATTTTATATTTTTCCCTCTTGCACACCCTGTACATTGGAAGTGTATGTACATTCCCCATGTATTCCCTTCGTCTCCTCTTCTCCACCATTATATGATGATGGGCTGTCAGTTGTTTCATTCTGTCTCTCCCTCATAACATGATATGAAAAAATAGAAGAGGAGGAGGAGAAGAGGGGGAGGGGAAATGGTAAAAGGTGGATGATTGGAATTGGAGCCTCACGAAATAAGTTTGCCTCTCGGAGGGAAAAGGAGGAAAAATAAGAAGAATGGATTCCTTTGAGAAATTGAGAGAGAGAGAGAAAGGGAAAGAGAAAGAGAAAGGGAGTAGAATATTGGATACACTCGTAGGACACACACACACAAACGGAGCATAAGAATGAGAAGGGGGAAAATAAACAGCAAATATGATATGAATACAGGTATCCATAGTCACCCAATACTCCGTTTTTGAAAAAATACGGAAGGGATGTTCAGGTTTTAACTTTGAAAATGACTAGTATTACATGAGCGGTAATAATACGAAAAAAAATTATCTTAAATATCCATGTTTGGAGAAATTGAAAACTCTTTTCCCAGAAAATTGCTCCAAACTGAAAATAACAGCCAACTTTCTTTTTTTCCCTTTCTCTCTCTCTCTCTCGTCCTTTCTCTTTATTTCTTTTCCACCCTTCAATCAACGACTGTGTGTGTTTATGGCTTAGGCTTGGTAGCATTATAACAAATATTAAAATGTTGTCTATTATTGCTACCTTTTACTTCCATTTTGTTTGTCTTGTACCATACCCCTCCCTTTCTCCTCTTGTCCTGTCATCCTCCAGCATACATTCACTGTATCCTTGAGCCATCCTTTCCCCTCCTCACCCCATCATGCTATTACCGAGTTTTACTACAACGTGTGTGTACACAAATGTTTACAGTATGTATAAGCTGAAAGTAAAGCTTTTGGTCCCGGTACTTGTACACACAGCATCAAAGGGTGAATTGAGCTTAGTTGAATCAAAAATGAAACATGGGAGGGGAGAAAGCTCTGAGCAAATGTAAACTGTGCTCAAGTAGAAGATGAGGAGGTGGAGGAGAGCGTGGGTCGAGACTCTCATTGAATTTCATTTCATATACAAAAGGATAGAAAGCTGTAGACAACTGTAGGCAGTCAGGAAGGCAGGCACACGCGTCTATATGACATACATGTACACGCGGAAGAGGAAAGAGTTATACGCATTATAATTTGTATAGAGACAGACACACGGGGAAAGAAAGACACAGAGAGAAAGAGAAGGATGTGTGTGTACGCCTTAAAGAAGCTGAAAGACCCAACTCAACAGAGATGAGAAGAAAGAAGAGGATGAGGATGGAGGATGAGAGAAAGAAGGGGGAAAAAGGAGGGGGAGTGAGTGTGTGTATCACCGTGAAAGCCGTATTACGGCTTTCACGGCTGGACAAATGGTATCTGACGGTTTCACTTATTTAATTTCCTTCCATCGACCACCTGATATACGTATACGTGTGGGAGTGTATATTTATACACGCTATTGTACATTGTGAATGTGGGTATTGAGTTGGGCCAATGGATTCCGGACATATACACTAACTTGATTTTCTTTCACTCTACATGACCCAAAGGCCTTCCCCCTCTTTAGCCATCCTTTCAGACGTACAATACATAAAGCATTCATATCAAAGGGAGAGGGGAAGGGTAGGATTCATATTTGGAATTTATTAGCCATCATCATCATCCCCAGCATCAACACATCCACATCCACCCTGTCCACCATTCACATCCCCTCCCCTCCTCCTCCTCCTCTTTCCAGTCAACATTGAGCAATATGAAACTGACCAAGTAGTTGAAATCATAGCGTAATATTATATCCCTCCCTCCCCACACACACACACACATCCACAGGTCCATGTTCTGGCTCAATGGAGCTTTCAAAATGGATGGTGAAATTATTTGTGTGTACATCATCATCACAGTCCGTGATAATGTATTGCTGGTTCTGTATAAGTTGAAGGTATTTTCTGGCTTTCTCTCCCTATATAGAAACATTGTTTCTGTCTAGAGATGTGGGAGTGAAAGTTGGTGAAAAGGGAATGTACATAATAATTCCATCAATTATTTTTCGAAAGCTGTTCGAACCACCAATTGTAGTCTAAAATTTCCTCATCATGTGCCCAGCTCGTTAATTAGATATGAATATTTTCATCTAATTCGTTATTTACACACACACACTCACACACACAGGGAGGGGAGAATAAGGGACGTTGGAGACTGGTGAAAGAGAGGAGAGAGAAAACAATTCCTAACCAATTTACGGCTTGAAAAATTAGAGGAACTCACCGTCCCATCCTATATATATAAATTAGGATATATATATACATAGGATATGTGTATAGTGAGTGCATGGAAGTGGGAGTATGAGTAGACATTGTAGACTGCATAATTTACACACACAAAGGTTTATATTTGGGATTAGAGGATGGTGTATGCGTGGATGGATGGATGAGGGGGAGGAGAGTGCGTGAAAAAATATATAAAATATATAATTTGTATTATAATTGTGGCGACTACACAACACAGCAGTCTCATTATGTAGTGGGGGGTGTGTGTGTGTGTGGACGTCTGGTGTGTTTAGTTCTATGTCGCTTTTCTATTTCTATTCTATTCATTTCTATTTCATTAGAGGACATAGAATTGCATTCTGTTTATTGTAGTGTGCACACTCCCTCCCCACACACACACACACACACAGAAACCCACTCTAGTACTTCTTCCCTTTCTTTCTCCCACTTTCCCTCCTCTCTCTCTCTCGCTTTCCCTCTGTTCTATTCTATGGCCCTCATCTCCTCATCACTCACTTCCTTATCTCTACGGATCCCTTCTCGGACGAGATGTGTAGTCGTAATGATGTAAATATTATATTATAATCCCCTGGCTTTCTCCTATCTCCTATATCAGGTCTCGAGACCTTCCCCCCTCCATACACACACACCCAGTCAAAGTGAAATCCCTTTTGTTACTAAATTGGGTTTGGGCATGAAAGGGAGAGAGACAGAGACCAGAACTATAATATAATGACATTGTGTGTGTGTGTGTGTGCCAGGCGTCCTACTGCTTTCCATAAAGGAGACATGGCAATTTTTTTTATTGTGTTTGTGGCGGGTTTCCATACCCCCATTTAGTTCCTGTATTCCCTCACTGTAGTAAATGAGGGAGAGAGAGAGATAGCTAATTGAAATTGGGGAAGAGTTCCTCCAACACAATAGAAAGTTGAAAATCACCTGTATGTGTCCTTAGACCAAAGTAATTAGAATGCATAAGCAGCAGACTGTCTATAAGCACCTGGAATTTATTTTCTCTCTCCCTTTCCCCTTCCTCCTCCTTCCCTCCCTCCCTCTAATAGCTGCATTTTCGCAATCGTTGCACTTGAAATTTCTTCAGCAACATGTTCCCACCCACGCCAACATACCCATACAAACTCCCTCGCTATTTCTCGGGACATTGGCAATGGCCTACCATTACTCGTATGTACAAAGAGGAATGGTGAAAGCTTCAAAAAATTTTGTACGTTGAAAAGCAGTGGAGAGAAAGTGTGTGTGTGTGTGGGAGAGTGAGGAAGTGGGAGTGAAACGGGAGTTGGGAAGGGAAGTAAGATCAAAGGTATTGGTGGAGAAACACACACACACACAGACACACGTACATTGGAAAGCCCCGACCTACTTCACCATTTATTTAGGTTAGCGTCTAATTAACTGTCAAGAGGATTTTAATCTATTCATGCGAAGAGTAACTAATAGAATATGCTATAACCCAAGCATGACTCACTGGCTTTGAACTTTCCAATCTCACCTCTCTCACTCTCTTATCCTAATTCGTGGTAAAAGTGGGTAAAAGCACTTGTCTTCCACTAGAACCACATCAACTGACAACAACTTTGCATCCTCCTCATCCTCCTCCTACACACACACATCAACTACGATTCTCCTTCTTCTTCATTTATGTAACATATCTACATGTACCATGGAGCGTGTGTCTGTGTGTGAAACTCTTTTTGAAATACCACAGAGCACATGCATAGTCCTCTACTTTCTCCAGCAACCCCGCCAAGTGAAGTATTTATTACATTCTCTCTCTCTCTCTCTTTCTGTCTTCTCCACATTTTTTATCCAGCCCCCGTCTCTCTCCTCATCCTGCTCAACTCAACTGAATGAACCCTCACACCAAAATTTACGCACCCGCATGCCACGACAATATAAAAAGTTATCGGACAAGTAGCCCCATTCTCCCAAATCCCTGAAGCAAAGTGAAAAATTTTCTCTCTCTCCCTCCCTCTCTCTCAACTATATATTGTCAACTATATATCCTCCATGAGTGAGTGTGTGTGTGGGACTCGGCAGTCATCAAATTGCGCAAACGTCCTCTTTTTCCTCCTCCTCTGAATAATATTATTATTATTCTTGAGGGTGACATTTAAAACTGCAAATAGTTTTAAGGACATCCTTCGAAGGTGAGTCAGAGAGTGGACTGGACCCAAATTAACCCCGACACGCGTATCCTGAATTTGTCACTGTGTTTGTGGACGGGGGGGGGGGTGTGTGACACACACACAGGCTGGACTATTGAAATGACCTGGAGAGAGAGAGCTGTCTATAACGACATTTAGATTAGTAGGTCCGTTATAATTACACGGCCCTCTCCATGTTATTATTATTCACCTTAATGTCTCATATCACACACCACACATGCAATTCAAATTTAATATTTCTCCTACCAAACACACACACAACATTAAATCCACTGCAGTGACATAAACTTGTGCTAAATCCTGCAGCATGACTTTTTACCTTCTCTCCCTCTCCCTCCCACACTCGCTCAGGGAGGGAATAGAGAGACCAAAGAGAATACTCTTGTCATGGTAAATCACATTTCACAAAATGTTAAACGTTCATGCTTGGACAACTGAGTACAACTTTATATGATTTAATAATAGATGGATGGATGGAGTGTTCTTGTGTGGACTAGACTAAAGGGTACACTTTTACCTGTCCAAATTAGACTCTTGCCAACTACCTGCTCTACTAGGTCTCGACAAAAGATGTAGGATGTAGGGGAGGGAAGATTGAGGGATAATGAGAGTAATAAAACATTCAAGAAATTCTAATTTTAACCAAAGCTTCAATTCTAACAGATTTAATAAATCTCCTTACACACTCTCACTCAATACACAAGCATTTGCAAACTTTCTCTGTGGGTGATTACACTAAATCATTATCAGAAACATTTCAAGTCTCTTCTCGTCATTGTCACATTCATTATCAAACTGGGATAAAGGGAGAATAGAAAAAGAAAGTCTTACCTTTCCAATGTCAATCTGAGCATGGTGAGTCGCTGTCATTCAATTCACCAAAGTGTGTGTGTGTGGGAGTGAGTGGGAAGTAGAATGAGTGTGTGATTACGAGACGTGTCTCCGTCAATTAAAAATTGAACTCATCATCATGACAAATTGTTATGTTGTTGTTGTCCAGGTGGATGAGTGAGGGAGAGGGCAGTGAAGAGGTTCGTTGAGAAAACAAAAGCACAACTCATGTACAAGTATTTGTACATTTCTTTTTCCAAACAAAATGTGGAGTACACTCCCTACTTCCTAACATTTACCTACACTATGTATTTAGTATATGTGTATTTTATAAGAGGCAAGTACATAGATATGTATGTTGGTAATATTAGACCACGAGAACAAGTAACACACAAAAGTAGTTTCCCTTGATAGTAAAATCTCCTTTGTGTGTGTATGTGTGTGTACTAAATATATATATTTATATACGATATATGTATGTATATCTTTTGTAGTACTAGTGTAGGTTCTTGATATGTCGACTTTTGATATCTATCCATATAATAACAATTGATGATATGTTGATAGCGTCTTTTTTTAATGGCACATGAAATTGACGTATATGTAATTTTTTTCCCTTTTCTTCTTTCTTCCCCTTCTATTTTTCTTCTCTTGATTATTAGCACAATTTTGATATGTATGCGTTACAAAGTAGTACGATGTGAGAGTGAGAGGGGGAAAAAAGCTCGAAGTTCGAACAAATTTAGCTCAGATCATTTTGAGTGTCAAAAAAGGCGTTTTATATTGATATGTAAAGAAGAGAAAGCATGGCTCCCTGCTTTCACTCCTCCTTTCTTGCCCTTCTGTTCAGAGTTGACGTTGGCGTGTGTGAGTGTAACTTGTTCTGTAGACAAATCGTTTATCTCTTGTGGCCATCCTCCTCAATGCAATGTGTGGAGTTGATGTAATGTCCACACTCTATTCAAGTATACACAGATGTACAGTATGTTATGTGTGTGTGTGGATAGAGAGTGGAGAGAGTAGCTCAAGGATAAAAATTCATTTGTCTCACTAAATTTAATTTTCCATATTATCCTCGTCCATAACTGTACACACACAGAGGAGAGAGAGAGAGGATATGAACAGGTCTTTTCTTCCCCACACACAAACAACACAAGACAACTTCAGTTTCAAAAGGATCGAGTGAAACTTTGACCTATCAACTAGCCACGTATACATAACACATATGTGTATCCACACACACGGCAGCCGCACATGTGTCTTGTCCTTTCTTTCCTTCTTCTGTGTAGAGGCTTTCTATCCACACTCTGTATATGGTTTTATATGATGTGTGGATATAGGGAGAGGTCGGTGGTGGAGCACTAACTCATTTCATGGATGTTTCAGTAATACGCAGGTATGGAGATATTTGACATTTCCTCAATCTTGTCTATACAACTCGCAACTCGGTCCTCTCCAAAAACTCGAATGCTTTTCTCCCTTCCTTTCTCCCGTCTGTTTACTCAAACACCATTTGTTTTACTTTGTTCCATATTACCTCCTTCGTGGATTTGTCAGAGAGAAAGTGAAAGGTGGGAGGAGGGAGACACTCAATCTGGATGTGTGTGGACGTGTGTGTATGTATACAGACGTATTTGTAGAGATTTTTTTGAGTTGCTAAGATAGAAATAGAAAGGACAGAGAGAGAGAGAGGTAGAGAGGTATGTGTTGTATGTTTGAACAATATTTTCTTCCTTTTTTCCTCCTTTTCTCTCTACATTTCTTGATTCAGGACGTTGCTGACTGACTGGTTGACTGTGTGTGTTTGACTGTTGTTCACTCCGCCGAAATTGACAATATCTGAGAGGGAAAGAAAGTAAACAGAGAAAATTCTTTTTTTTGTTTCTTCTTCTTTTCCAGTGTCTACTCCAGTAGAGCTACTGGATGTGGAGGAGAAGGAGGACCACCTTTCCTTCTTGATTGAAGTAATAAATTATTATAATATGCTCTCCCCTCTACACACTCACAAAAAACGAGAGAGGGAGAGAGAAAGACACTCACACACCTTTGAACTTCTTTGAAGAGGGTCTTACTCTTGGAGACGTCGTGAGTTGACACAAAGAAATGATAAATATTGTAAATCTTGTAGTGTCAATATTCTAACGATGTTTGTTCTCTCTCTCTCTGTTTTTTTCTTTTTTCTCTATTTCCTCTTGTCCCTCTCCACGCCTTCCTTGCTTGGATTTTCCCTTAATGTTGTAGAGTGAGCGAGGGCGAGAAGTGAGTGTGTGTTTTGCTTTATTTTACATGTGAAACCCCTAGGTACCCCCTCAGCACATGATTTTAGCTGGGGAGGGAAGATACGACTGTGGAGGTGACAGTCATACTGATGCTAGTGGTAAGGGGGAAGAGTGAGAGCATGTAAATATAGGCAAGGACGTGGTGGTATTTGAGCCTCAGGAAGAGAGAGAGAGAGAGAGTGTACTGTTCACTGTAGCGAGAATGAGACACAGAGAGAAAGTAGAGGAGGTAAAGTGTGTGTAGAGGAATATGGTGCGCTTGACCCAACTTGAAATGTGTTTCCGAACTGACTTTCCGTTGTCTTGAGCACTTGAGTCAAAAGTTATGAGATAGTTGTATGAAAACTCCTCATAGTATGTGTAGTATGAGAGGAGTTTTTGAGAGAACGCACACACACCGAGAGAGAGACAGAGAGGAAGAGATAGAGAGTTGAAGTTGGGTATAGAAAGTGAGAGAAAGGAGGATAAAATTTATGTGAGTATGTAAGGTAGGCGTCCCCTTTTATAATTGAAGGTGGAGAGGTTATACGAGTAAAGGAAAGAGGGGTATATAGATTGATGGATGATTTGTATATATAAGAGAGATTCTCTCATATGATAATATCACAAGAAGGTCCAATAGTGGGTTGGAGAAACATGAATAGGAGAGAAAGAGAGAGGGGGGAAAAGGGGAGAAAGAGAGAAAAGGTCTTTTCTGACTGCTTTTCCTTCTGCCAAACTCCACTATCCACTTGAAAAGGAGAGCTTCTTCTCTTGACAATAACGATGCCTTTTCTTTGGACTGATCCTTCCTCCTATCCTTCCACCTGTCTCAAGTCAATGGCCATTGAATACGCGGTAATAATTTGTTGTAGGTCGACTATCTTTCTCTCAGTCACTCACTCACACTCTTCTCTCCTCCTCTGCCTTAATTAGTAGATACCCGGGTTCTTCTTTTCCCCGCGTCAAACTCACATTCACATTCCTCCGTTTGTCCCAGTCTTCTCTCCTCAACGTAGTCAAAGATATGTATTCGTCTCGACGACTTTCTCTTTTTTTCTTTCACTCCGCTCAGCAATGTCCAGCAGCAAAGCACAGACTTTCGGGTAGAGAAAGTAAGACAAGATAAAAATCCTTTCCTCCTTTTTCCCTCCAACACACCCAAAAGGAAAGTTGGGTATTTACTCACACAATTAAAATTTCTCAACTAGCTTATCTTGATATTTAAAAACCCCACAGGAGATGATCCTCTGTTTTTGTGAAATATTTTTAAAGGTCGCACAATTTTTCTCCCAATTTTTCTACGTATGTAACAACACACCAAAATTCACATGTGCACTCCAAAATAGTCGTGTGTGGTGTGTGTGTGAGGTATCGATGTCCTCCACCTTGTTGTCCGTCTTTTGTGTGTGTGTATTTGGGAGACAGTCGTAGAAGAAGAAAAGAATTTTTTTCTTCTCTCCGTTGAGGCCAAAAGTAGAAGAGGAAGAGTCACGAGGCTCCAAGGAGATTGTGGATGAGAAGAAATGACTGTCGGTGTCTTCTTGTGTTGGCTATTGACTCGATAAACGAGGACAAGGAGGAAGGGGTAGTAGAGGAGGAGGACGATGAGGAGGACCAAGGCGAAGAAGACGACGACGACGAGAAACTAGCAAGGCTAATAAGGATGAACATGGGGAATATATAAGTGGAGCAACTTAAACGGGAGCAAGCGACGATCGACTGCGGCAACCCAAGCTTCTCTGGTGAGGGACTAAAAAGCTTGAGAACGAGAGAGACAGAGAGAGAGCACACACACTACACCACCACCACTGAGTGAGAGAGAACTACCTTCCCAGTCTTCACAATACCTTTTGAACCGAGGAGCTCTATGTTCGCGGGCTTATAGTCGACTCTCCTTCATATAACTCTGTCCCTCTCGTACTCGTTCGGCACACTCAGCCAGAGCCACGAACGAAACTGCTTGTTCACTCGTCTCGGCACAGTTATATCAGATGTATAGGGGGTATATGCCGTATATATAGTACCACAATCCGACAACACACATACACACTATCCAGATCCCTATACTCTACTGTGTATGTATAGACATCAGATACCCGGGTTATTCCTTGGCGCCTTTCCCCTCGTTTTCTCTCTCTCTGTATGTTGTACAGTTCTCCATATAGAAGGCTGTGTTCTGCTCCTGCTCTCAAACGCAGCTCCCTGCGTCTCTCTCTCTCTCTCTCTCCTCTTTCTCGCTCTCCCACTCTCCTCTATCTTTGCCCAAAATCTTGCGGAATTCTCGTTTAAAAAGCTTTGCCTAACTTAACAATCCTTATTTGCCTTCCATCTATGTACATGAGCATGCAGTTCCTCCTTCACCAGGGAATCCTAATGGAAAGCATAGGCTCACTTTCTCTCTCACACTCTCTCATCCATCCCAATATATATTTATACCAATGTATATTTCGTATATATCCATTTTTCACAATATATTCTCTTCAACAGAAAACCAGAACCAAAAGCAGAAGCAGAAGCAAAAGCAAGGAGAGAAGGGACGGCATGGTAGGAGGAGTAAAAAAAGTTTACATTTTCACTTCAAAGTCAGAAACTTTGAGTTTTCCTCAAAAGTTGAACATGTCAACATTTTTTTTGAACCTTGTAATGCATCCACCCAGCCCACGTAAACTTTGAGCGTATATATATTATATATTTCTTATATCTAAATACATTGTTTGGGGATCCACTTTTTTGGAAAAGAGATCCTTCATAAAAATGTGCAAGTAGAAAAGTAATATTTTCAAAATATTGGCAATAATACCTTTCAAAAAAATAATTATATACAAGAGGATATTACTATCAAATATATGTGGAAAAAATCGTTTTGGATTCTTTTTCAAGTTGTTGAATTGATGATACACAGCCAATTTAGTACAGATAAAACAAACACACATCTCACTTTCCTCTGTCTCTCTTTTTCTCTCCGTTATTCTACTATCCATTTGTGTGTACGTTTATAAGGACATGTGTCTTTAATTATAGTTTGTTTACTAGGAAAACTTTTTCTTTTCTTCCCTTTCTCCTCTTCCTGCCCCGGCTGGAGATATCCAACCCCAACCAATACTGGTCGAATGAAATGAGACGAGACGATCTGTGGTAAAAGGTAACTACTGCATAGCCAATGAATTACTTAGATTTTGATGTTTTGAAAACTTTTGTTTGCTTTTTGATTCCACCACAGCCGGAAACTTATCCTACTCTCTCTCTCTCTTTCTTTCACACACACACATTCTCTTGGTCTTTCCTTATAAAACTCACATCCCACTCTTACCTCCACGGCGGGGAAGAGGAGGAGGGATAGACAGGAATCTGGAGGAGGAGGGTGAGAGTGAGACAAACACACACAAACACCAGATACATAAGGAAAGTTAACATCTTTCCAGCCATGTATCGCTCTACTGGAAATTGTGGAATGGGTGTATAAAGAAGCGTTGAAGATGCATATATGCTCTTTGCTCGTTTCTCCTCCTTCCTCTTTCTCTCACTCTCACTCTCCTTACTTTCACTCCTGCCCATGGATCAAGAAGGGAAAAGTCTGTCGGTGGAAAAAATTATTCCCTATGGAGAAACAGCTCTTTCTTTTCTCATTAAGCTCTTGGAAAAACTTTTTCAAGAGTGTTACCCTACCCTACTTCCTACTTCTCCATCCTCCATCATCCTCCTCTTCCCTTTCCCCTCTTCCCTCCTCGGTGGTGGAGAAGTGGGGAAGAGAGAGTACACGGAAAAATTGTGAAGCAACTTCTATCATCTTGTCATCGTCCCAAGCCGTCTCTCTATTCTGTATCCATCAAACTGTGTAATATCTGTATGTATACGTAATGTGTACACTTATACATACATGTATAAGGGTAGTAAACATCCTGAGAAAGTTTATCCACTTTCATGCCTTTCCCCATTAATAATATCCCTTTAAATGGTGCAAGAGGGTTTGGATACACGCGGAATTAGTGTTCACATCGTTTTGCAACATTTTTTATGCACAAATTACACTCTCCTCCTTCCCTCTGCTTTCCCCTCCTTTCCTCACATCCTAATCAATAATTCAGTCAACTATTGCAATATGGAAATAATTTTTTCCCCGGCTCATAAAATGTATATTTTATATGTAAATATGTACAAACACAAACAGGCACACATTTCTTGAACTTTGGTGTAGTAGACAGGAAGGGGAGACGGTGGAGAAAGACTCGGCTCCTTTCCCCACTTTCTTCTTGTTAAATTAATTAACATAGGTACTTGGAAATTTCTCTTTTCCACCAGCACTTACCTCCTTCCTTCCCTCCTATTTGATGTTTGAGATGTTCCTGTGGTTGAAAAAGAGGAAAGATGCGAAATTGTATTTAGAGTTGACCATTAATTTCACTTTCCTTTGAAACTAAAATTATTTAAGTGAAAATAGAGAGCATAAGTAAAACTGTTGAGAGAATTTTAAGTCATAGCATAATTTACATAAGGATGGCAATACATACGTATCTCTACCACACAGTCTGCTTCACTTTCACTTCATACCGAAAAATGATTCTTCTTATTTGATTCAGATGGGAAGAATACGGAAATTAAATCATGGGCAGTGTAATTTGTACAGTTAAGAAAGAGAGAATGCGTCTTTGTGTATGGGGTTAGTTCTTTCAACATTTATTCTGATAGTTGACTATGAAAATCTTGATGAATACCGAAGGGAAAAAAAGAAGGATGCATGTGGACTCTCTGAATTTTAATAGACAAAAACTGTACAAGCCAAGCCAATTAAAACAATGTAGGATGATGGCACGAGGGATACACATATACACGTGTACAGAAAAAAAGAGATAGTTTGAGAGTCATTCCTTCTTCTCTCCCGCCTTGTCTCGTCATTTTAATATGGAGACTAATTGGGAACATTTAATTACGCACATTTTTAAGATACACACGATTCTGTCTTTTCCCACTTCCTGTGGAAGTATCCACTTTTCCCTTGAAAAGGCATGGACGCTCTCCACCCTATTTGTATTTGATGATGTGAATGTGAAAATGAAACATTTTTATTGCGACTCCGTTCCATTCCACAGGTAAAGTTTCAACTTTTCTGGGTCTTTTAAAAATATAAATTCAAAAAAAAAATTCTGTTGAATTAAAAGCACTGAAAAATTCATATGGTTAAGTATGTAAAGAGGAGAAAGCCGGAATGGATAAAATGATTTTTCAACTACTATCCTTTCCGTCCACAACTTGTAATGGCAGCACACACTCTCTCCCATCCAAGAATCTAGAATGAATGTGTGTCTGTGTGTGTGTTAGTAGTTATTCTGGTTTGAAAAAATCTGTGTATATTTTGTTCTTCTCTATTTTCCTATCTTCTATCTCCATTCCTTTTCCTCTCCGTCTTTTGTCTCGCTTTTATTTTGGAGATTTTGTAGATGGAAACTTTTCATTTACCCGCTCCAACTTGATTATGCATCCAGGATGGATTCTCTCTCCCTTTCTACCTCCCCTCTCTATCTCTGTCTGCCTTAATGTTCAAGACTTTGGAGGTTGTATACTTTTGTAAACTGAAGCAGACAGATTGTGTGTCTTGGAATGTATGCATGTATTTCGTATGTGGGTGTGCATAGGTATGATGGAAGAGATGTAGTTTCCAGTTGTACACACACGGCACACAGCACATGGATATGGCGGGATGGGAGTTGTAAAAGAAGCCAAAACTCAAGTTTCAAAAAAGCTCCTCTGTTCTACCTCTGCAGTCTACACACACAAAAATATACAAATACACACACAAGACGACCATGTACATCCACCTTCTATAGACACACACACACACACCTGCGATAATTAAACGGAGAATCGTGAAGAAGAGAGGGAGAGAGAGAGGAGGATGGAGGGAAAAACAGGCTGTGTTTCCATTTCTTGCGTCTGCCTAATTTAATTTACTACTGAAAAAGCAACAAGATTTGCATTTTATGTCTTTCCACTCGAAAACATGGAAGAGCTTCTTGGGACGGAGGAGTGGGAGTAAGAGTTTCTCTTCGTTTTCCCCACTCCCCTCCATTCTCATCTGGATGGTGGTGTAGGCAGGAGGGGGGCTGGGAGGATTCTGGGATATCAGTCTCACTAACTACAAAGTCTTATAATGTGTGTGTGAATGTATTTCTGTTGGCTACACATCCCCACGTTTCCCTGTGTGTGTGTATCTCCCTTCAAAATAATTCCAAATTTTCTTCTTGACTCCGTCCCTCATTCCTAATTCGTATAGCCATTTCCGGAGGGGATAGTCTTTGAATTTTACTAACGCTCCTCCTTCCCCCAGAAAATCACGGCCAAGGCAAAGGAGAAGATGCCAAGAGCAAGAACACAATAAGGAAGGGAGGAGAAAATCCGAGAGTGTGCTTTTTCTTTTGTACACGAACACACAAAAGAGAGCGAGAGAGAGAGAGAGAGAGGGAGAGAGAGTGAGAGTGAACCCACACCCTTCGTCCTAAAACCACGTAAGAGGGGAATTTTTTGGGGAGAAAAACATTAAGTATGGCGTAACAAGGGAATATTTTCTCCCAAGGAAAGGAAAGGAAAAGGAGGGGAGGGAAAAAACAAGAGGAAGAACAAACAAATTTGGTGGAATGTGCCGGGTCCAATAGAATAGAATGGTCTGAGCAATATAAATAGTGAGAGAGTGGATGTGTGAGTGTGTGTGTGTCTGTAGTATTATTAAAGAGTATGGGCGGCTGTCCTTACACCTTCGTGTGTAGGAGCAGTAGCCTGTTCTCATTGATTCTAAAAAATGAAAGAATGGGTTTTGATGCAGCTGTTTCTACTACTTACTCTCCTCTCTTCCTTGTGTACACAGCGGCTGTGTGTTCTGAGTGTTGAGAGTCATATTTTTTTTTGTTTATTTCTTTACTTCAAAAAATTTTTCCACAAATTATTACAGGAGGGAGAGGAAGAGGAGGAACAATTTGCTCATTTTTTCTCTGACAATCTAAATGGCTTACGTATCATAATAAAATACAAAATTATTTTTCCTCTTTCTCTCTCCCTTTAGCTTTCGCCTATGGGCCACCCAACAGCCACACGTGCGCTGAATTTGGAGCAAAGAAATATCCAAATTGTCTCGTAAATTGGAGAGAGAGAGAGGATATGTGCATGTGTGTGTTTGTGTGAGGAGGAGGGGAGTGATGAAAAAATTTGGGAAAATCATAGAAATTGTTCTCTTTTGCAACAGAGTAAAAGAAGTGATGACTTCTTTTTTGGTTTAAACTTAATTGCATCGTATACAAAGAGCCTTACTCTCAAAATGTTTTACTTCCCTCCACCCACGTTCAGCTTAAAAATATAAAGGAAAGTTCCCGACGAAAAATCAAGTATTTTGAAGAGAGTGGGCGTAGGAAGTGGGCCACGGCGAATTTAAAACTTGGAGAATGAAACCCAATTACAATTGACATTGTAACGAGGAAATTGTTTAAAGGAGGAGGAGAAAATAGGGAGAGAAATATCGTCATTGAAGAGTAACAATTTGTATGGTGTGGGTGGAGGAGGAGGAGGAGGAAATAGGATAGAGACACATTAGGAATTTGTACAAGTAATTAATGCGATAAACATAAATTGAAACAAAACAGTGTCGATCTTCCCAGGTCACGTTCCTTCCCTTCCCTCCCCATTTCCCCCCTGAGAACAAAAGAAGGAGAGAAAGCCAGGAAAGACAACAAAGCAAATTATACAGGAGGGGAGGAGGAGGAGAAAGCAAAAGTAAGGTAAAGACAAGACGAGAGAGAGAAAGTAAAATATAGAGAGGAGAAGGGGGTTTATATAGCCGTAGGTAGTATTATCACACAGTGTCTAATATTTTTAGCACTGTCAGCAAAGTCCCAAGCTCCCAGTCTGTCAGCATCAGACTGAGCATCACATCAGCCTCACAAAAACAAGCCGAGAGAGAGAGAGGGAAAGAGAAGGGCTTTTCCTCCTCTGCCTCCTTGTTTTTCCCTGAGATTAATGACACCGTGCATTCCAACTAACACAATAACAACACACACACAACCTGCTAGCACAAACACAATAACAACTTTACATTTACATTGCATGCTCCCCGGATTTGAACGGATGGAGAAAGGAGAGGAGGACACGGGTGAAGAAAAAATATGGAATTTACGTGCCACACACACACACTCTCTCTCCCTATGTTGTGAGTGTACATAAGTCCCTCATGTCCTCATGTGTGTTCCTACAATCCTCCACTCAATTATATATATATAATGGAGCAAAAAAACTTTTTTTTGAAAAATACACATTCCCACACACACCGGCAGGGTAGCACCGTACGATAGTACACCCCTTTTCCATAAACACACTCACACACACATAATAATTATATTCGGATCCGCCAAACTAATAATAATGGCTATTTTTCTACACGACTGCACACTCTGAAAATGGAAGCCCACACACACACACACCTCCACGACGGATTATGGCCGTTCACTTTCTTCCTTTTTGTTGCTTACTTCTCCTTCATATGTACTATAAATATATGAACCATACGAATGGTCCGAGTCGTGTGTGTGTGTGTGGGCAAAATATTACGAGAGAGAGAGAGAAAGAGAGAGGAACAAATAATATATAGGAAGAAGAAAAACTTTAGTTAAATGCATGCGCCTTTACCATGACAACAATAATGGATCAAACAATCTTAATGGCAAAACTTGTTTGTGTGTTTCCAAGTTTTTTTTGAAGAAAAAAAATTGAGGGAGAAAAAAAATCAAGCCCGGGAGAAACATGCAAGGAGAGAAGTGAAGAAAAGTACGGTTGTGGAAAAGAGAAGAAGTAGAAAAAAAAAGTTGAAACGAGGAGGGAGGCTCTTTGAATTTATCAAGGCTAACTGACAATTACGAAGAGAGGAGAAGGAGGAGGAGGACACGAAGCTCGAGTCGTTGAATCATCTCCAAAATATTTTTCTCCATATCCCTTTGTCGTCTTCATTTTCCACACATACACACACCTCAACAATAAGAACAAGGGAAAGAAGAGAAGGAGGAGGGTGAGTGTGTGTGTTTTGTCATATATAATTTTGGGGCTGTTCCATCCGCGGCGTGTCCTTATTTTTTTTAAAAAAACAGAAACGTGAAGTGTGGAAAGAGAGTTTTAGTAAAAAAAGGCTGGAGGTGCGTGTTGAATTGGAATAATATTGGAACTTATTGTCTACCCTCACTCCAGACCCACACACACTTGTTCAACTGAAAGCGGAAGACGAGGAGAAGAAAGTAGAAGGAAATTTTTTTTGAAAGAAAAAATGAGTGATTTTCGACAAGATGTACTCACACCGAGTGAGATTGAGTCGTACGTCGAGAGTATGGAACCATCCTGTGCAGTTGAGTTGGGGTCATTACGGTACAGTACAAATATATTTTTTTTCTCTTTATATTTTTTAAAAAACTATTTGGCTCATCCGTCCAGGACGGCTGGCTCTCAGCAGTTGAGCTTGTGAATTTACAAAAGTATTTAGGTCTTCACTATTTATTATTCTCACCTTGTTCCCTCGTTATTGCTGACTAGCACTGTACTCCCCATGTATAGAGAGATATGGCACACCAGAGAGAGGGAGAGAAAGGCAGAGAGTGAGTGTGTGTGGATGGGTAATCTAATTCAGCCACTACTCCTATCAAACACACACACACACAAACCTTCCTATATAATTCTTCTTTTGATGATGACCAGCATTAAAAAAGTTGAGGCTAGAATTTGAGCTAGCGAAGCAGCTTTCTTTATAATAAATGTTTGCTCCCCCTCCTCTCTCTCTCTCTCTCTGTGTGCTTCTAACTCTTAAGCAAAGCTTAGTGCTGTTGTTTTTGGCCTTCTTCTTCCTTCTCCCCCTCCTCCTCCGTTTTGTAGATTGTAGTGGTGAGAATTTCTCCAACTTTTTTAGCCGGTTTTTTTTCAAGTAAAAAATTCAGGGCACGGCATGGTGTCAGGTGAAAGTGATTTAGTTTTTTTTGGAAGATACCAAAAAGAATAAGGATACACTACTCGGAGGAGAAGGGAGAGAGAAGGGACCAACAGAATTTATATATAATATTTCTACAATTTTATATATATACGTCATTTTACAGGATATTATTATACTATATACAGTCCAACTTTCTCTCTCTCTCCCTACTTTATGGATGGGTCACATCTATAATAATAATATTACTAATGCTCCATATTATTTGGGATGTGTGTGTGGGTTGTGTGTGTGTATGATCCGTCCTGGTTCCTATGAGTTGTTATTTATTTATGTTTTTGTGGTATTTCCTCCTCCTACACACCACATCACATCTATAGTGTTTTTTGGAGGAGTGTACTTTCACTTGTATGTCTAACACATGTATGTATATTACATATTTGTAGATGGCTTGAAAAACACGATCGAATTGAAAAGTTGACGGTTCAAGCCATCGTCCAGGCTCTCTCAGACCGCGAAGAAACTGTCAAAGAAATGCTCATCACTTATGGAAAGGTAATGGTAAAAAAAGAAAATGAAGAGTCCTTTTCCTTGTTGTTGTTGTGTTGTTCCTCCTCCTCCTCTTGTACTTTCTCTCTCCTACTTTCCCTTGTATTACAGAAATAAAGTTTCAAAATAAAAAAAGGAGAAAACTCAAATTTTCCATTCTCGTGGAACTGTAGTGTGTGTGTTGGATGACTGTAGAGCCATCCTCTCCTTTCTTCCTCACCTTTTGCTCTCCTTGTACTCAAGTCTGGCTTGAGCCACACACACACACATTGTCACTCTTGGCTAGTATACATGAAATGGAATTTTTGTTGTTGGGTGCGTGTGTCTGTCTGTGTGTGTAGAGGGATAAAGGAAGAGGAGAGGGGAAGGAGGGGGGATGGCATGAAATAATAAATTGCATTATGTACTAAACATGTTGTTGATGTTGATATGATATATACTTGTGTGTGTATATGTGTGTGTGTGGGGGGGGGGGGGGGGGG